>JAGKTI010022698.1:0-15141 GCA_018397915.1 Birgus latro
TACCTTCTTTACCCCTGCCCAGTTGTTGACTTTATACACGGGTTTTATTCGCCCCTATGTAGAGTACAACTCTCATGTGTGGGGAGGTTCCCCACATACAGCTTTTCTCAATATGGTGGAGTCAAAGGCTTTTCGTCTCATTAACTTTCCTCCTCTTAATGGTTTCCCTCAACCTCTGCCCCTTCTCCGCACTGTTGCATCTTCATCGCTTTTCTATCACTACTTCAATGGTCACTGCTCCTCAGAACTGTCTGCTTGCATCCCCCCACCTCTACGAAGGGTGCATAGCACCTGTTTAGCAACAAACTCTTATCTCTTTTCTGTCCAGCTGTCTAAAGCAAGAGTTAACCGTTACTCCCAGTCCTTCATTTATGCAATAGATCAACTCTTAAACTGTCTCTGTTTGTCTGTATTTCTTGCTGGCCATGATTTCCAGTTTTTCAACCGCAGTATGTCCAGGCATCTCGATATGATCGGATCCTGAATTTGGCTCTCTCTTGTATTGTTTTTGTTTTTTTCATGGAAGGAACAGTTTGTGGGCTCCTGGCCTTTGGTTCTTTCTCCCTAACATTAATAAGAAAGATACAAAAAATAATAAAAAAAAATCCTTGGAAAGAGGCTTGGCTGTGATGGATGAGTCAAAAGTCCACATGAAACAGGAAGAGAATCGGACGAGAATTTTATGAAAACATTGTCTTACACCTGGCAAGGTCAGAGAAGTGACTGAGGTATGGTTAGCATGGCTGGCTGGACTCTCTCTGTACCTTTTGTTGATGAGATAAAGTGGCAGCCACTTTAGATATTGGCGCAAAAACACTTATGGCTATAGCTGTCACCCTGCATCCCCGATCCACAAACTTTGTGTTGGATATAACTGTCACCCGGTGCCTAGGGGTTAAGGCCTGCACAGGTTTGAAATGCTCAGACCAGCCTGTGCTGGCCTTGATGTCCTCCTTGGCCTCCATACCTTCCTTATTCTTATGATCTTTCCACAGCATGAGAGCCTTGCACCAGATGAAGGGGAGTGAAGTAGCTGCTTTGCTCAGTTCAAGTCATTAACCCACAGATCCAATAGATGCTCTATTTCCTCCCTGATAGGCTCCCTTGTTCTAGTTAGATGTTTAGCAGTCAAGGAAGGCATGTTCTGTGATGCCACAATTATAGCCTCTGATTTCTTTATGACTGTTAAGACCGTATACTGGGGCAGCTTGAGGGTGTCAGTGATCATGCTTGGTTCCTGCCCCTCCATATCACACTTAATTATGTCTTATTTCATGTCAGGGGAAAGGCTGTGCCTTCCCTCTGACAGCATCAGCAGCACTACACGTTCCATTGGAGTTAGCGCCAGACACATTTTCCAAGTTCAGTTTCACTTATTTCACACACTCAGAGTTTTCTCTCCACTTTCTGTCTCACGCAGTACTATTTATAACATACTTGCACTGTCACTTGGTGTTAATGATAGCATTGCGAGGGTCTTGTGGAAGCATGAAGGTTAGGTAACTCAGAGAGTGCGAGGGAGACAATCGCTGGCACGAGACATGTGAGTATGTGAACGAGACTCAAAGGGTTGGCATGAAGGCCACTGTCTGCTCAGACCTGAGATGGAGGTTCTTCGCATGTTAACTATAGGTCGCCATCTTGGCTCTGACAGCTGGCTGTTGATTTGCGTTCATCACCGCGTCTGCACAAGATTCTCAGAGGCTGCTGTCAAAAATATCATTCTTGCAAAGCCATGACCAGTTTTTTAATGGTATCCTGGAAAATTGTATAACTTTTTAGTTATCATTCTTGTAAGTTATCACATAGCAAAGTCACATCGTAAGACCTAACTGTAAAAAATTAAAGTGTACCCATTTTACACTAACTTGGCCAATAATTTCATCCTTTTGCAGCATGTTTAACATCCTTGTCATAGCACTTCATCGTGATGAGTACAGTAATACTGTAGTCTGTTATTACAACTTGACAGTCATGATGGGGAGGTGGCAGTTTCAGGCTAGGTTGGAGTCAAGAGGGCAGGAAACACACGTATTGGACATTGTACCTGTAGAAATCAATGTATACTGCTAACACTACCACTCTTCTTGTATGCTGTGCACCGAGTTAACTGTTATTCATTATCACTGTCGACAAAGATGGTTTCTGGTGGCTCTGGTGTCACATCTGATATAGAGAGCTCTGAGGTGGTAGGGTTTTGGGTCCTGGAGGCTGTAGAGCTGGATCCTGAACCTGTGTGGAGGCTGGCCAAGGAGATTGGTGCTACAGACACAGTGGAGGTCACTGAATGTCAGGAGTCTCTTGGCAGCATGAGAGGGCACAGGCTTGAAAAACTGGGAGAGCTTAACCTGGATCTGCCTTGGTCGCTGCAGCTTCATTAACTCCAACCTGATGAGCTGCATAACCTTATACTGTTGAGACAGAGGTCCTCCAACTTTGTCTATGATGGTCAGGATTGTGCCTGCAGCATCGATGCCGGCAGCTATAGATGGTTCCAGTTGCCTCCTCCTCCTCCTCCATTTTGGCTTCTTCCTTTGCTGGTGTCTTGTATTGTTTTAGTTCTGCCACAGTCTCCTCCTCCTTCTGGTGATGGTAGCCAGGCACACCAGCATCCTCATCGAGCAACTCTTGCAGCTCCTCGGCAAGGTTCCCCAGCCCTGCAACTGCCATCAGTTCTGCCATCCTTGATGGTTCAAACCCTTCAAAATCTTGCAGTGGTGCTGGAGTCTTGGGGTTTTTGAGAAGTTTGCACCAACCATTCTTGAGTGTGGCAAGTGATACTTTCTTCCATGCCATTGCCTAGTTGAAGATATCAACCTTTAAGTTGTAGTTCTTTAAATTCTGTAAGGTTTTCTTGCCTCTGGTGTCCTCATAGCCTTCCTGGTCCATCCCATCCTCAGTCATATTGAGGCACTTGTAGGTAGAGATTTCTGTAGTGCCTCTTGGCACTCCCTTTAACTCTCTGGTCCATGGACTGGATAAGGACTGTGGTGTTGGGTGGCAGGACCAAGGCCTTGATTTGTCCATCCTTGTAGCAGAATTTTATGGAGGGAGGATGGACTGATGCATTGTCCAACAGCAGTATGCCTTTATGTCATCATGACTTATGACATACATTTTTTGGTGTTGCCTCATGGAAGGGTTGAAGCTGTGTTGGAACCAGTCATCATTGATATCCTGGGTAAACCCAACACACTTGTTACAGTACCATGGTACTCCACAGGACACTTGGCTATGATGTCCATGAGTGACCTGGGTTGCTTGCTTTTACCTATTATGACTGGCTCTAGGTGATGAGAGCCACCAGCATTGGCACAGGCTAGAATGGAGAGATGCACCTTCACTGTTTTATGCTTTGGATTGCTGCCAATATCTTTTGAAGCCTGGGTATTATGAGGAAGAGTATACCAGAAACGCCCAGTCTCGTTTGCATCGTAGATCTGAAATATGAAGGCCCACCTCCTCCATCAGCTTCTGAAGATGCTGGACAAATGGCACCACAGCATTGACATCAGCACTGAGCAACTTTCCGGTCATGGCCCTGTTAACTGTGCCATGGTGCCTCCTGAACCTCTACAGCCAGCCTACACTGGAAATCTTTCATTCCAAGATGTGTTGTGTGTTTGATGTCCAGGCCATGCACAGAGGCACCCTCAGCTCTCTCCTGCAGGTACTGCTTATACACAGCTTCGTCAAGTTTCTTGTTGGGCAGCTTCTTGTTCTTGAAAATATCCTTCCCCTTCCTCCTGCCTTCCATTTTCTTTGTATGATCTTTACCCTTCAGGATGTCGTGAAGGATTGACCTCTTAAGCTCATACTTGTGCATGAGATCTCCCCTTCCTATGCCTTTCTTGTGCACCTCAGTCATCATCTTCTCTACAGTGGTCATAATCTTCCTTTTTGTTTTGTTAGAAGAGGAGGTGCTAGGAGATACCTGACTCGAAGCCATTTTTCACAATTACAGTGGGAAAACTTTGCACACTCGAGAGGCGTGAAACACACACGTGGTGGTTTGAATGCAAGATGCAGCAAGACTGAGGCTGACCATGTGTATTACAGTGTGTCCACAGACTGGTCCCACCCAGACCTACTTGAAAGGCCTACTGGAAGTAGCCCCCAATAGCCCAACTCACCACCAATTCCCACCCGCTCCTCTCCAATCTAGCCCAAGTGAGGGGGGGGGAACACCTCCACCATTGTTGTTAACTGTGTTTTTGAGCCACCTCTCCTGCGGGGAGTGATCCAATTTGTTTGCGTGATGTTCCCCCTGTAACAGATAGTATAAATTAAAGCTGAAAAACTGTCCTGTTGGCACACAGGCATCTGGAAGGGCTGTGTGATGTTCCCCATTTAACGGACATTATTCAGTATGTCGAACTGATTGTGCTGTGGCCTTCATTGTGTCCATTAAATTTGATATCCACTCTGTCAAGGTCCATTAAAGCTAGGGTCTGTTGTAGCCTATTATTTTCCACAGAAGGAGCTATAGGCATTAAGGATATTTTATTATTAAAATAAATGCAAGATGCATAGATGGATTTGAATAAAAGCAGGCAACTAAAGTTACTTATATAAAAGAGCACATGTCATCCTGGCGCCATCTATGTGCATGTTTCCATAGACATTTTATTTTCCACAGAAGGAACTACAGGCACTAAGGTTATTTTGTTGTTATCATAAGTGAAAGCAAGATACGTAAATAGGTAGGTTATGAGTAGAGCTGAAAGCATGTGACTAGCTACTTAAAATATGAATCATAAAACAAACAGGCTGGCACCACCGGCAGGTATATTGGCATAAACAGTTTATTATTTTCCACATAAGGAGCTACAGACACTGAGAATTTTTTATTTATTAAAAGTGAGAGTGGGATGCACAAGTTGGATGGAAAGGGTTAGAGCTGGAAGCAGGTGACTTTCCACATTAGTAATAAAGGAGAGAGTGAGGCACCACCATCATGCTTATTTATGTAAACATTATTGTGTTTTCCACAGGAGGAGCTACAAACACTAAGATTACTTTGTTATTTATTAAAAGAGAAAGTGAGAGTGTTTGTCCAAGTCACATATTAGTTATATCTTGTAACATGTACTCCCAGTTACATTGAATTTGTCCACCCAGAGTTTTAGTCCAAGTTAGAGAGGTGGTACTGTATTATTATTATTATTATTTTTACTGTTATTATTATTATTATTATCATTTTCATTCATTCATTCATTCATCATCCAGTCCTATGTTGCCCCATGAGGAGTGAAGGAGCCCAGGGCTAGGGAAGTTGGTCCTGACATTTAAGATGAGAGTGACCAGCCTCACTCATCCCTGAGTGGCATTATGTGAGTAATAAACTCTAACCACCCCTTGGATATACTGTAAACCATCACTGGCTCAATTCGATTGGAGCGCCGTAATTACCCACTAAACCACCAGGCACCAAAATTTGGTTATGTGGTTACCACCCAGAATAGCAGATGTGTACAGGAAACTATTTGGCTTGTCACTCAGTGTAGAGTCACCCACAGGGAGGAGGAAGAGGAAAGAATGAAGGAAAGAAAGACGAAGAAGGAGTGTAAAGTCACCCGTAGGCAGAAGGACGAGGAAAGAATCTTCTATCTATCTATCTGTTACCAGACGCCTTAATCCCGCATGGGGTGGCCACAAACAAATCGCCTCCATGTCACTCTGTCCCCTGCCATTTTACTACCACGCTCCGAACTCACACCCCCCTCTCTCATATACCTCTCCACTCCNGAGGAAAGAATCTTTATTATTATTGTTGTTGTTATCATTATTATTATTATTTGTGCAGTAGTATAGTAGCAGCAGCAGCAGCAGTAGTAGTAGTAGGAGTAGCATAGTAGTAGTAGTAGTAGTTCTTTTATTACTGGTATTGTTAATACTACAGTACTACCTTTGTTTTACAATGTCTTTGACACAGGAGGGCAGCACTGGTATGAAGGAAAGAAAGACGAAAAAGGAGTGTAAAGTCACCCGTAGGCAGAAGGACGAGGAAAGAATCTTCTATCTATCTATCTGTTACCAGACGCCTTAATCCCGCATGGGGTGGCCACAAACAAATCGCCTCCATGTCACTCTGTCCCCTGCCATTTTACTACCACGCTCCGAACTCACACCCCCCTCTCTCATATACCTCTCCACTCCATCCCTCCATCTCATCCTCGGCCTCCCCCTCCCTCTTGCCCCCTCCACCTCACTCACATACACTCTCCTCGTCAGTCTTTTACTCTCCATCCTCTCCACATGCCCAAACCACCTTAATGTGTTTCTCCTAACGCTTCCCATCACGTCCTCAACCACACCACAACGCTCCTTCACTTCCTCATTTGTTAGTCTGTCTCTCCTTGTGACTCCACATGCTCCTCTCAAATAACTCATTTCCACTGCTCTCACTCTGGACTTTTGTCCTTCCAATAGGGTCCAAGCTTCACTTCCATATGTCAGAGTTGGTATCACAATACTGTCATGTAACAACTTTTTCACTTCCATGCTCACCTCCCTGTTACTTATCACTGCTTTCAACGAACCAGCAACCTTCCTTCCCTGCTGCACCCTTTTGAGCACTTCACCTCCAGACTTCCATCCTTACTCATCACACTGCCGAAGTACTTAAATTCACTCACATTCTCCATATCCTTCCCATCCAATCTCACTGTACACTCACTGGCTTCACTTCTCTCGAAGACCATCACTTTACTCTTCCCTACATTCACCTTTAGCTTCCGTTTCTTACACACTCTCCCAAACTCATCTACCAGACCTTGCAGCTCCCCTTCGTCTTCGCTCAACAACACAGTATCATATGCAAACAGCAGTACAGGGAGTTTCCAAACACTGCCCTCTCTCACTAGGGCCACGCCAACATCCACTGCCCAATCTTGTATCTCTTTTATAACCCCATCCATATACAGATTGAACAACCATGGAGACATGACACATCCTTGTTTCAATCCAACCTTCAAATGGAAAGATTCACTCAGTTTGCCATCCACACGCACTGCAGCCTTAGCACCCTCATACATACTCTTCACTGCCTTCAACAACTTCCCACCCACTCCATATATTCTTAATACCTTCCACAAACCTTGTCTATCTACCCTGTCATATGCTTTCTCCAGGTCCATGAAGGCTGCATACAACTTCTTGCCCTTCTCTAGAAACTTTTCCACTAAGGATCTGAGAATGAATATCTGGTCTACACAACCTCTTCCCTTCTTAAAACCTCCTTGTTCTTCTCCAACTAATTCCTCAGTAATTTCCCTAACTCTGTCAATAAGTATCCTACCATATACTTTTCCTATTACACTGAGAAGGCAAATGCCCCTATGATTACTACACACTGCTTTTTCCCCTTTTCCTTTGTACAGAGGAATAATTATACCTGACTTCCAATCCTCCGTACCCTCCTCCCAAGCCAATCTGCACACCTTCCACATCCATTCTATTACTATCTCTCCCGCATGCTTCAGCATTTCACCACACACTCCATCAATTCCTGGGGCTTTCTCTATCTTAACTTTCTTCATTACTTCCACCGCTTCCATCCTGGTGATTTCTTCCTCTCTTCTCACAACCCTCCTTCTCCCTGCCATACCTCAGCCACTTATACTTGCATTATTTTCATTCTCTATGTTCAACAGTTCATTAAAGTGTTCTCTCCATCTGTTTACTTTTTCTCCCTTCTCCACTAGTAATCTACCATTTTTATCTTTCACACCCCCACTGACTTCATTGGCACCCTGTCTAGCTCTCTTAACCTCCTTCCAGAACATTTTCTTACATTCCCTCCACTTTGCACTCAGATTCCTTCCAAATTCCTCATCCACTCTCTTCTTACTCTCTCTTACTAATCTTTTCACCTCTCTCCTCCTCACTACATATAACTCTCTCGTCCGTCTCTCATCTTCTTCGTCGCCCTTGTTCCTCATCCACTCATTATATGCTCTCTTCTTGTGTGCCACAGTCTCTCTCACCTCTTCAGTCCACCATGCTGTTCCCTGAACCCCCTTTCGTCTTCTCTTCACCCCACACACCACCTCACATGCTGCACAGATTTCTTCTGTGAATACATTGCACACACCTTCCACGTCCCCCATCTGCTCCAATCTATATTTACCCAATCGCTTCTCCACCTCCCTCTTATATTCAGCCTTTATTCCATCCTCTTGTAGCTTTTCTACCCTCCTTTATTATTATTATTGTTATTATCATTATTATTATTATTTGTGCAGTAGTATAATAGCAGCAGCAGCAGCAGCAGCAATAGTTGTAGTAGTAGTAGCATAGTAGTAGCATAGTTGTAGTTGTAGTAGTAGCATAGTAGTAGCAGTAGTAGTTCTTTTATTACTGGTATTGTTAATACTACAGTACTACCTTTGTTTTATTATGTCTTTGACACAGGAGGGCAGCACTGGTTCCCTTGATCCTAGTGAACAGTTTGAAATGATTGCTTCAGGACAGTCATTTGATAAAACTCCTGAAACTGAGGTAAGTGCTACTTTGTGTTGATATTCTGAGTTCAGTAGGTTTAGAATTTGGTATGAATACAATACTCACTGTGTGTTGTATTTTGACTTATCGTATTTTGTGGAGGAGCTGAGTTAAGTTGAAGGTACAGTAATACCCCAATATACGATACCCCTAGATGCGATTCCCCAGCTTAACGATGGGGGTAGAAATAACACCATACCCTGCTTAACGATGGCCAAACCCCAGTTTAAGGATGGGTTTTGATTTTTTAAACAGATTTTGATGATTTTTGAGACTAAAATTGTGTGTTTAGGTTTATTTATAAACAGTTTTTAGACTTAGATTAATGTGTGGGGTGAGTATTGTCATTGTGGGGTACAGATTAATAAGTTTGGTAGGTGGTGGCGACCATCATCCACTCACTTGATGTAGTGCTGCCTACTTCTTCCTTAGCCTTTATCATTCTTTTTCTGTCCCTGCCCTCCTCTCTTCCTGTTTCTCCCTTCTATCCTGTCACTTCTTATTGCTTTTCTTTCCTTTACAGGTGGCTTTACTTTGAGTGATAAGCCAAATGGTTTCCTGTAAGCCAAGAAACCATTTACAATGCTGGGTGGTAACTATATTACCAAACCATATGTGCTCCCTACGTGTCAGCAGTTGGGTTGGTGGAGGGTTGGTGCCCCTCCCTGTAAAACAGGTAACTCAAAGTCAAGTGGCCACCCCTTACAGGATTATGGCCTCTGGCAATAGATAGATAGATAGATAGGTTTTTCCCAGACTTATATTTGATGATTTTCAGATTTTATTTGTTAGTTTTAGTGAGTTATTTACAGGTGTTAGGGTTAGGTTAGCTTCTTTTATAGCTTTTAGGCCATTTAGATTGGCTTTAAACTTGTTTTGGGTTTCATTTGGGTCGGTTTTGGACTTGGTTGGGGGGAAAACCCAAGGCAGAAAAACGCATCCCATTACAGTAGAGGCGTGATTTAAGACCAAACGAAACAACGATCTTACAATAACACGGGCATTTAATTTCTTCCATAATTATGTAATAGCACGGTAATACTATTCAGTTGCGCGAGAAACTTTGGGAAATGGGTGCATTTTGGTATTGGATTTCCAGATATAACTTGTGTGTTATGCTTTGGTTGGTCACTGATTTGTTTCTTCGACCCGACCTGACCCACATGACGCCCTTACCACCAGCCACAGCCTGCTGACTACCTCAGCGTTGTGTGAACAGTTGCTGTGATGAGAAGTTTATTTGCTTCTTTCCTTGCTCCTTGTTTCCACTCAGATCTCTGAGCACGTGGTTCCAAACTAACTTTAGTTATGCCTACACACCCTGAAAGTTCTGTAAACACAAGAAAAGCATTTGTTCTAAATGAAAATGTAAAATTGTTGGACAAAGAAGCGTGTGGTGTTGGAATGCAAACGATCGGACATAAACTGAGTCGTGATGTTTACGAATCGATGTGGATAGTTTTCTTTGTTGGAAAAAAGAAAAAAAGTTAATGTTGAAGGACCAGTAAAATTCATGTATTCGCCTTTAGTGCAATGAGTGTGAAAAAAAGAAAGAAAAAAAAAGCTTTGTGCTCGATCTTTATGAACTGACGGTCTTTAGTCAAGAAAATTCGGATCTTACAATACGTGAAGACACTACGTGTTGACATAAATAGTTAGGTAAGATAAATGTGAGTTTAGTTCATGTGAATTATGCTGCTTATACTCGTTGGCTGACGTGTATTTTTTATGATTGCTGCATTTGTGTGTACTGTATCTGAGAAGTGTGATATGCAGTCACTCCATGCTGACGACTTCTTTGTAGCCTTTTTTTTCTCCTCTATTGTTAATGACTTAAGGCTTTCAAAAAATTTCACACTGCATTTTTTTTTTTTTTTTTAATGAGAGCCAAAAGTGACTCGTGATGAAATACGCGTGATGCTGGACGGCCATTATTAACCTGTTGTTTAGGTCAAGTTCTTGCTTGATTTGTAATGAGGACTTTCAAGAGCATAGTGGCAACCCTTGTTGATTAAAATTTTTATGGGATTAGTAATCCCTCTACTGTCCGGACGTCCACTATCCGGACACACACCCACTATTCGGACATCATGGGCTGATGACCGAAACCCCCAAATTGGAGAGAGAGAGAGAAAAAATCCGACGGCGTCAGTTTGAATTGCCCACCCACGCCGACTAGCTCCCTTCCCGCTCAGTCTCCCTCCTACTGGTTCTGTCTCAACTCCCGTGAACAGTGGATGGCTGTCTGCTCGTTTGTGGTATTTTCGTTCTTGTTTAAATAATCAAAAGTCACAGTGCTAAGGATTAAGTGTAGTTAAACACTGGATTACTGGACATGCTTCAAGAGCAATTATGACCACTGTAAAAACCTTAGAGATGAGGGTAAACAACAATCATGGACTGTAAGTAAACATTGTCAACTGCTAAATATTTTCCATAATCACTTCTAAATACTCATTCTCTGGTTACATTTTATTTACTTCATGCTTTGTGTCCCATATTTGAGTGCACAGGCTGTGAAAGAGGTGATTTTCTCAGTGATTACCATGTCTCTTACATACTATACACTATTTAGTCAACTGGTGAACATTTTTGCCCCACACACCTCTGAATCATAATTTTTCTGGTTACATTTTATTTACTTCATGCTTTGTGTCCCATATTTGAGTGCATGGGCTGTGAAAAGGTGGTTTTTTCAGTAATAATCATGTCTGTTACTCACCTCAAAATCATCATTTTTGGGTTAAAATTCGATTAATTCATGCTTTGTGATAAATTATTTACGTGAATGGGGTCTTAATTAAGTGCTATGCATGTCCAGGAGGGAGGTAGGTAGGTGGTTTTCTGATTTAGGTTAGGTTAGGTTAGGGTCAAGAATGACCCGTGCTGTTGGTAAACAGTGAACACCTTTGCCATACCTAACTCTTTTCTTGTAACAGTTTATTTATTTGATGCTTTGTATCCCATATTTTAGTGCATAAGATGTGAGAAATGATGATTTTCATAGTGATAGCCACGTCCGACACTTACTTACATTAAGCTGCCAACTTGTGAACTGCCTTACTCACCTCAAATTCATCATTTTTGGGTTAAAATTTGATTAATTCATGCTTTGTGCCAATTATTTATGTGAACGGGGTCTTAAATGCTACGCATGTCCAGGAGGGAGGTAGGTAGGTGGTTTTCTGATTTAGGTTGGGTTAGGGTCAAGAATGACCGGTGCTGTTGGTGAACAGTGAACACCTCTGCCATACCTAACTCTTTTTCTGGTAACAATTTATTTATCTAATGCTTTGTATCCCATATTTTAGTGCATAGGATATGAGAAATGATGATTGTCATAGTGATTGCCACGTCTGATACTTACACTAACCTGCCAACTCTTGAACACCCCAGCCTTACTCACCTCAAATTCATCATTTTGGGGTTAAAATTCGATTAATTCATGCTTTGTGCCAATTATTTATGTGAATGGGGTCTTAATTAAGTGTTATGCATGTCCGGGAGGGATGTAGGTAGGTGGTTTTCTGATTTAGGTTAGGTTAGGGTCAAGAATGACTGGAGCTGTTGGTGAACAGTGAACACCTTTGCCATACCTAACTCTTTTTCTGGTAACAATTTATTTATTTGATGCTTTGTATCCCATATTTTAGTGCATAAGATATGAGAAATGATGATTTTCATAGTGATAGCCATGTCCGATACTTACTTACACTAAGCTGCCAACTCGTGAACACCCCTGCCTTACTCACCTCATTTTCATCATTTTGGGGTTAAAATTCAATTAATTCATGTTTTGTGCCAATTATTTATGTGAATGGGGTCTTAATTAAGTGCTATGCATGTCCGGGAGGGAGGGAGGTAGGTGGTTTTCTGATTTAGATTAGGTTAGGTTAGGGTCAAGAATGACTGGTGCTGTTGGTGAACAGTGAACACCTTTGCCATACCTAACTCTTTTTCTGGTAACAGTTTATTTATTTGATGCTTTGTATCCCATATTTTAGTGCATAAGATGTGAGAAATGATGATTTTCATAGTGACTGCCATGTCCAATACTTATTTACACTAAGCTGCCAACTCACGAAGATCTATACCTTACTTACCTCAAAATCATCATTTTTGGGTTAAAATTCAATGAATTCATGCTTTGTGTCCATTATTTAATGCATATGGTGTGAGAAAGGGTGATTTTCATAGTGATTTCCATGTCTGATACTTACTTACACTTGCTTGCAAGTTGTGAGCACCTATGCCTTACTCACCTCTAAATCATCATTTTTTGGTTAAAATTCAGTTAATTCATGCTTTGTGTGCATTATTTATGTGAAAGGGGACTTAAATAAGTGCTATGCATGTCCGGCAGGGAGGTAGGTAGGTGGTTTTCTGATTTAGTTTAGGTTAGGTTAGGTTAGGGTCATGAATGACCAGTGCTGGAGCTTCAGGGCCAATATCCGGACAAGACCAATATCCGGACATGCCTTTGGCTCTATTATGTCGGATAGTGGAGGGATTACTTATATATGTACAGTCGTCAGCAGAAATTCGCTGCAAGGCTACTCATATGGAGTGCGTCTGTTGGTCTGGCAATAGTGTAAATTCAATAGTTGCCACATATGCATTTAAAAGCCATTTATGATTTTTTTTTTTAAATTATCAGTGGAGTCCGCTAGAAAATAATTTTGAATACAAATTATGTCCATTACATAAGAAAATGCAGAAGCCGTCAGAACTTATAAAATGACGTGTGAGAAATTCATTTGCTGTTTCAGAATAATAAAACTGCAACCTCCTTCCCCTTCTCTAACCTTCCTCCCTCATGGTGTCCCTCCCACCCCCTAGCTCTCTCTCTCCCTCCCCCATTCCCTCCCTCACTCTCTCTTTTTCTCCACTACTTTCTTTACCCGCCACTCTGCCTGCATTCTTTTATTCCGTTAACGGCTATAACCCAGTATATCCACCACTCTGGACTGAATGTTCTTGGATTCTTTCTTCTATATTCCTAAAGCCATAACTTTTAGTATGACATCACTCGTGTTATCCTACTCCATTCTCCAAACTTGGTGCACCGATCTGAGTAAATATTTGTTCCATTCATGCATCGTGAGTCGGTGAACACTATCATAATCCCATACAGAGGTGTAGTTATAATGGATGCTACAAACTTAATCAGATTCCCGTTGAACCTCACTTAGTCACAAGCTCAAAGATCATGGCCCAAATCCATGATAAGATAGCCCACCGAGGACGGATAATTGGAATCAAGGAAGCAGGACACTCCACTGCTGAAATATCTCACGAACTAGATGTGTCTCATGCAACTGTTGACAAATGGTGGAGAATATGGAGATCAAAAGGTAATTTGTTAGAGCGTCCAAGGTCTGCGGCGCCTAGGAGGACTACCACAGAATCATAGAGGAAGCATCAAGAACTCTGATTACTAATGCTGTTGCTATCAGGGACAATCTCCACATGCAAGTACAGAGTGATACAGTGCGTCGTCGACTGAAGGAGAGGGGGTTGCATCACAGAATTCCTGCGGAGAATGAGAAACTGACTGTGAGACACCGCAATCTTCGCCTCAGATTTCCAGAGACGTATGTGAACAAGAACCTAGATTTGGGGGCACAGTTATTTTCTCGGACAGAAAAACATTTTCTTCCACAACACATGGTTAACTTCACTGTTATCGACGAAGTGGCACCAGATACTCTCGTGAGAACATTTGCGAAGTCACCAGAAATGGCCATGTGACATGCAATGTGTGGGGATGGGTCCACTTATACGGCGCTGGGAAACTTGCAGAAATCGAAGGGCGGTTTAACGCTGAAATATATCTCGAAATGCTGGAGGAGGTGATGGTCCACACTGTTTGAGCTATAGCTCTTCCCTACCCAGAGCGGATTATGTTTATGCAGTTAAATATAGAACTAAACTTATGCTGCCATAAATAAGCTTATTTGATTGTTCTTTAAATTATAAAAATTTTCAGAATGTAAATAAGTCATTATGAAAATATGATTTATACTAAACACACACACACACACACACACACACACACACACACATAGACATACACATAGACATACACACACATACATATGCACATACACATGCACACATACACACACACACACGCATACAAATGTAAACACACGCAAATGCATACTTACACACACACACACACACACATAAATATATATATACAGTAGGCGCGGAAAGTGTTGACGCCATCTTAAAAAAGGAAAACATTCTTGTGGTTAGCAAGGAGAAACAAATAAATTAACACTCACCACTGAATTTAGAATTTACTGGCATTCCCCTTCACCTTTATTATCTTCTTAAGGCGTCTGGGGAGACTGATGGCGTAGTTTTGCAGAACAGACGGACTAAAACTGGTCCATAGCTGCAGCCGCAAGTTTAGGCAAAGATGATGTGTCCATACTACGCAGCTGCCGCTTCATGTGCGCCCATAAATTCTCAATGGGATTGATATCTGGGCTGTTTCCGGGCCAATCTCGAATAAAGGGAACCTCACAGTCTGTTAGCCACTGTTTCACTGACTTTGCAACATGTGCAGGGGCAGAATCTTGCATAAATACTCTTGCCTTGGTTTTATCAAAAGAGTCACTTAAAACA
>JAGKTI010022699.1:0-15141 GCA_018397915.1 Birgus latro
GAGAGAGAGAAAGATTCCTTCCCACGATATGATTACAATATCAGCATAGCAATTCCTGTACCAATGCACATGATAGTATTGTACACAGTACAGTACTGTATGTGTGTATGTACTGTACTATACTAGCTTTCCAAAATTGTTGAGAGTTCAATACCTTCAAAATTTCTACACTTTACTGATGTATACCGTATGAAGTTTTTGGAAGCACACACATACTCTAGTGCAGAATGGTAAATGGCTCATTAGCATAATCCCTACTATTCCCAACTGCATTCCTCCCTCCAGGCAACAATGGTACCTTGCAAAAATGAAGAAGAAAAAGAAGATGAAGAAGAAGAGAGAGAAGAAGAGAAAGAAGAAGACAGAGAAGATGAAGAAGACAGAGAAGAAGAAGAAGATGCCAGAGAGGACGACAGAGAAGCAGAAGAAGAGGAAGACAGAATATGTAGAAGAGGGAGAAGAAGAAGACAGAATATATAGAAGAGAGAGAAGAAAACCGAACAAGATAAAGAAGAGGAAGCCAGACAAGAAGAAGAAGAAGAAGAAGAAGACTGAGAAGAAGAAGACAGAAGGAGATGAATCCAGAGAAGAAGACTGACAGAAGCAAATGACAGCAGAAGAAGAAGAAGAAGAAGAAGACAGAGAAGAAGAAGAAGACAGAGAAGAAGAAGAAGACAGAGAAGAAGAAGAAGACAGAAGAAGAAGAAGAAGAAGAAGAAGAAGAAGAAGAAGAAGAAGAAGAAGTAGGAGAAGCAAAGAAGAAGACAGAGAAGAAGAAGAAGAAGATTACAGAGATGAAGTAAAGACAGTGATGAAGAAGAAGAAGAAGAAGATTACAGAGAAGATAAAGACAATGATAAAGAAAAAGAAGATTACAGAGATGATGATGAAGACTGATGAAGAAGAAGAAGAAGACATAGGGAGGAGGAGGAGGAAGGACAAGAAGATGATGAGGAGGAGGAAGGACAAGAAGACGACGAGAAGGAAAAAGGGCAAGAAGAAGATGAGGAGGAAGAAGGACAAGAAAAAGAGGAGGAGGAGGAAGGATAAGAATATGAAGAAAAAAAAATGTACCATATCCCATGTGGCAGCTGAGGCTGTTCAGATGGATGGTATGGCTGCTGAGAGGGCTGAAGAAGATGACGACGACAGAGGAGGAGGAGGAAGAACAAGAGGAGGAGGAGAAGGAAGGACAAGAAGAAGAGGAAGAAGAAAAATGTAAGAAGAGGAGGAGGAGGAAGGACAAGAAGAGGAGGAAGAAGAAAAATGTACCATACCCCTTGTGGCAGCTGAGGCTGTTGAGGTGGCTGGTATGGCTGCTGAGAGGGCAGATATGGGTGGTATGGCTGTTCAGGAGGTTGATATGGCTGGTTTGGCTGTTCAGGGGGTTGATATGGCTGTTCTGGCTGTTCAGTGGGCTGGTATGGTAGTTCAGGGGGTTGATATGGCTGTTCTGGCTGTTGAGGTGGCTGGTAAGGCTGGGTATAGTTGTACTGCACAGCAGAGCCATCAATCTCACATGTGTACCCATCACCAACAAAGCCAGGCATACATGTGCACTGATAGTCATCACCAGTCCTAGTGCAAACACCATAGGGGGAACAGTTCTGTGCTGTCAAACAACTTTCTGAAACAAACACATAAAATCAGATTACTATGAATGTAATTCTGAATGTCCACCATCATCCAATTTCCCTAGTTTAAAAGCGATGCAGAGATCACGTAGGCTGGGAATTCCAGTTTATTCATGATGTCATGTCTGAAAGGTCCTCGATGCTGACATGGTAAAAGGTTGTTTTACTGACAAAACAATGGGCAATCTTAATTTCCCCAGTTACCATGACAGGTTGAGGCACTGCTTAAAAAAAAAAAAAAAAAAAGTAATCACACTATATCGAAGACTGAATATGCTGTTAATTAACATGAACATGATGATCATACAACTGACATATCACACTATGTCGAAGACTGAACATGATGATCATACAACTGGAATTTGAAAATGTGAATTGTACAACAAAGGCTAATTTAGAATGGCCCTAATTAGCCCCAATTTTACATTTAATAAAATTGTGAAGTTCATATACAGGTATACCCCGGTTTAATGATGCAATTGGTTAAGTAAAAACCCATCATTAGGCAGGGTATCGTATCTTGAGGTAGATTTAACCCGCCCTGTACCCACTAATTTATTACAAAACCCACCCCCAAAACTTTTTTCTTTCTTTCTTTTTTTTTTTTTTTGCTCAAACCTCCGCCTTTTATGCAAAACATTGAAAATTCAGAGAGAAAGGGCTCATTCGAAGTTAACAATGCCCTAAACAGATGAGAGGCTCCTCACCTGGTACCACTTTCTGTGAAGCCACGCTCCATAAAAGACAATTCCTATGTGAGGGAAACAATCAAAACCACTCAGAATTGGTATTTATTTATTTATCTGGTATGAAATTATATGTATTACAAGAGTGTATTGGTTTTCACACAATAATACAGGCGATATAAGCGTTGTTCACTCACTAAACACATCAACATACTGCACCTAACATGGCGATGTTACCTTCTCATCACTTCTGCTCATTACTAACTCTGGTGCCACGTAATCTTTGTCCTCCACATCGGGAATCACTTTTGCCTTGAATTTCATCGTCGGAGAGACTGTGGTGCTACATGTCTTTACTGGCCAGGTCACTGCTAATAGGTGGTAGCAGCCATGGCTCAGTGGGTTACAGTGCTCCGCTCTGGCCGTAGGGTCGGAGGATCGGGTCATTGGTAGACATCAGGAAGGGCATCCGGTCATAAAATGCTACACACTCCAATCCAAAAGTCCTCAATCCAGGGGCAACGCCTTAGCCCTTTGGGGATACCAGGCGTAAAACCAATCCCCCCCCCCACACTGCTAATAGGTGAGTTGCTGAGAAAATGGTGTGTGTGTGTGTGTGGGGGGGGGGGGGGGGGGGGTTACACAGGGTCAGGCAATGTCGCCGCTTGGCTAGGGGTAAAGGAAGGTCTCCCACATATGCCTACCCAAAATCTCCTGCGAAACTTGAAAAATGTGCAAACGACAGGCCTTTCAATTGCAAAACGTACAATGCACATCGTGGGGACTGAGCGTGGAAAGAGTTGCGACGTGCATTGTACGTCATGGGGACAGGGCAGGTTAGCACGTAAAGTATAGGGATGTGTTTTTGAGCCTTGGGTTTCTCCCCCAACTAAGTCCTAAACCCACACAAATGTGTCCAAAAACAAGTTTAAAGCCAATCTAAATGGCCTAACAGCTGTAAAAGAAGCCTAACACCTGTAAATAATGCATAAACACCAGTAAATAAAGCATTAAAACCAACAAATTAAATCTGAAAATCTTCATATACATAAGACTGGAAAAAATCAAACTTAGTAAACTGTACCCCAAAATGACAATGTTCACCCCACCTATGACTAAAACACATTAATCTGTGTCTAAAAATAGTTTATAAATCAACCTAAACACACAATTTTAGTCTAAAATATCATCCAAATTGGTAAAAAAAATCAAAACCCATTGTTAAACTGGGGTTTGGCCATCATTAAGCGGGGTATGGCGGGATTTCTACATCACTAGGCTGGGATATCGCATCTAGGGGTCTCATATATTGAGGTATACCTGTATTTAAACTCTGGAGCTCATAAACACATGAAGGTCACAAAGTTTGACTAAATTTCATTTTTCACTGTTTTGTATACAGTCATGGCTCGCATAACGTGTGATTACATAGTGCGAAATAAGTCATAACACAGAAGGTGCCATTTGTGTCCAAAATATGTCACAACGCAAAAAAAAAGAAAAAAAAAGTATAACGCGGTTGGAGGATGCTGCCCGTTTTTAATAATACCTAACTACGTGTTGACGATGGACACAATGTGGTGAGAGGCCTCAATTTATGTTTCAAAGGCATACTACGCGGCCAGTGATAAAAGAGAATGCGACGTGAAGCATAATATTATGGCTGGAAAACACACAACGTGACAAGTCATAAAGCGCGGATTGCATCAGCTAAAAAATGAGACATCAAACATCACATGCAGGAAGGCAAGGCGGTGGGAGGTGTGGTTCGGGGAAACTGACAACACGCCGGCAGTGAGCTAAGCAGGGGGCAGGGGTGGGCTGGAGAACAGGGAAGGAAACAGGCAGGGGTGGGGGAGGGCAAGGGGAAGGGGAGGAAGACAAGAACTACTACTCCCCATCCCATCTCACTCACTCATTCATTCATTCTCATACTCACTCATTCTGCCACTAATTCCCTCACTCACTTACTCATTCTCTCACTCACTCACTCACTCTCACACACGCACACACACACACACACACACACACACACACACACACACACACTCACACACACACACATTCCTCAGGAATGGAAGAGGGCAAATGTGGTACCAATTTATAAGGGAGGAAACAAGGCAGAACCCCTGAATAACAGACCAGTGTCCCTGACCAGCATGGTTGCAAAATTGTGCAAGAGAATCCTGAAAGATAGATGGATGAAATATCTGGAAGGGATGTATATTTTGGCTGAAAGTCAGTTTGGATTCAGAAGTGGAAGGTCATGTGTTTCCAACTTGTTGAGCTTTTACTCAAGAGTGATTGACGTGCTACAGGAGAGAGACAGTTGGGTGGACTGTGCGTATTTAAATTTGGAGAAGGCGTTTGACAAGGTACCCCATTAGCGACTATTGTGGAAATTGGAGGATATATGAGTACTGAACGGAAACCTCCTGGAGTGGATGAGAGACTTCTTGAGAGATGGGCAAATGAGGACAGTAACAAAGGACAGGATGTCTGGATGGAGGGAAGTAACACGTGGAGTCCCACAGGGCTCGGTGTTAGCGCCGATACAGTATGACCTCACTACAACGAACTTCAGTACACCGGAAGTTGATTTTTTTCGGAGTCAGGGAGTCGACCAGAATTATTTCTTATATATCACGAAAACTCCGAAAAGCTAGAAGCATTCCGGACCACCTAACCTCACAGCGGGTGGCCATACTGTCCGCGAGGTTTGTGTGTTCGTGCGTTGGTTGGTGGTGGGCTGGCAGCGCAGCTATTGTTCTAAGTGTACAGTACAGTATTTGAGAAGTGTTTATAATTAAGTTAAACCCACAATGTTCTTTCTAAATGCTCAAAAATTAGAAAAGGGGTCTGCATTAATATTAAGACATCAAGCTTTAATCACACAGCGAGCGGTGTGTGTGTGTGTTCGTGCTTCGGTTTGTGGTGAGCTGGCGATGCAACTATTTTTCCTCCACATCATTTCCCCACAATGTCATTTTCCCTAAGTCCCATACCGCTTGACGGTGATGAGTGGTAAGTGAAATATACAGACAATTGAGACAATGACTCACTGTTCTTTGATGATGACCCTGAAGATAATGGGAAATGATTTAGAAGGATTTGCTCCGAAGGATCCTTCATCGGGTGAGCCAAGCGAGTCTGAATGGTTACTTAAGAAAACTGTTTTTTTTTTTTTTTTATTATGAGTTTTATGGTCTCCAAAGCCTTGCTTGAATTTTACTGTGTCATGCAATAAATTATTTATAGTGTAATTTAAGAAAAAATTAAGAGGCAAATGAGATATTACCACGAGTCAAAATGAACTGGTGGAGGTGAAGCAGGATGGTGGCCATGATGCTTTTAATAAGCGATTATATCTTATCGAGTCTAAACTTTGCTAAAATTATACTGAGTAATGCAACAATTTATTTTTAGTGGCATTTTAGAAAAGCTAAGAAGCAATAGGGATAGAAGGAACTGGTGGGGTGAAGCAAGCAGGTGGCTATGACATTTCATGTATGAAACTAACAAAAACTGTACTGTGTTATGCAACAAATTATTTATAGTGGCATTTGAGAAAAATTAAGAGGCAAATGGGTTAATGCCCTGATTTAGAAGGAAATGGTGGAGTGAAGTAGGATTGTGGCCATGACTCTTTTCATGTATGAAAATATCTTAGCAGGGGGAAATCCCTATGGCGCTTTTTTTGGAATATCGCATTTTTCGGAATGACTTGGGCCTCAATTAGTCAGCTCTAGTGAGGTTTTACTGTAATGTTCCTGATTTTTGTAAATGATATGGTAGATGGAATGAACAGTAATCCAAGTCTGTCTGTTGATGATTCAAAGATCTTGAGAAAAGTACAAGTTGAGGAAGACTGTAAAATGCTGCAGGAGGATCTGGATAGGATACATGATTGGAGCTGGATGTGGGAAATGAAATTCAATGCAAAAAATGTAAAATACTGGAAATGGGAGAGGGGGGTGTGAGTTGGGAGTGGGGTAGTGAAATGGCGGGGGACAGAGCGACATGGAGGCGATTTGTTTGTGGCCACCCCCTGCGGGATTGAGGCGTCTGGCAGTAGATAGATAGATAGGGAAAAAGTATCAAGAGACCATCACTGTTTTATTTGATGGGTAATAAACCAGTCACAAAAGCGAGAGAAAAGATATATTTGGGAGTGATGGTCCAGGATAGTTTATCACCTGAAAAACACATTAACACGATAGTTACAGAGACATATAAACTCTTGATCAACATAAAAGTAATGTTTCATTACATGGATGAGATGATGAAAAAACTGATAGTGGCCATGATCTGCCCCAGGCTGGTAGTGTGGTCCCCACACAAAAATAAAGATATAAACAAGATTGACAGAATACTAAGAACAGCAACCAAGATGGTCCCCAGCCTGGCAGATGTCATATAGAGAGAGGATGGAAAAGCTGGATTTGCCTTCCAGAGAACGCTGGTTTTCTCGCGTAAGTAACCAGCACCGATAGGCACCGACCCGCACCAAGAATTACACCATATAAACAAGTGTAAACGTGCACAGAGGAAGCAGGTTCGAGCGTGTCGGCGCAGGCAGCCAGCGTCATCCAGCTTTCCTGTTTCCCCCGGACCATTCTTGGCCTGCTTACTCGCGCGAGTAGACGTCTGGCAAGATGGACATCGAATTAGTATCAGCAAAGTATTTGAGAAACCACCATTGTGGGATAAAAGGAGTAAGGTCCATGCAAACAGGAATGTCGTTGACAAGCTGTGGGCAGAAGTCAGCAAAGAACAGGTTTTTTTGTTCTATTATTTTATCAGTTATATTTGTATCTATGCCCTGATCAATGTTAGTGTTTATCAGTATCACTACGGTACAAACTGTATCTCAAAATAAAAGGAAAATGATTTGGTTTCCAGAAATTTCATTACATCAATTGAGTACCCTATTAAACATATTCTGGAATTTGATTTCAGCTTACCTGAGAGTAATGACTAGTCTTTCCTCTGCTAGAATCGGCTGTCTGTGCCAGTTACACCATGTCTTTCCCAGGCGATGTTCAATTTTCTTGAAAATGTAGTCAAACGTATGTTGGCTCATCCTTGTATACTCAAAAAAATCTTATCGAGTCCCTTTTTAGGTCACTGAAAAGATGATGATATTCTCCATACTGGCTTCTTTTGCGATTTATTTCATGTATTCCTTCTTTTTTCCGGTTCAGTTTTGCATGAGTGCTGTCGAGAAGTATTAGCTCATCAGACGATGAACTTGACATGTTTGCTATACAGCTGATGAATCACGACTGACTGATAAACCTGCTGTACCATGTCCCACCCCGCGCTGGTCGGAGCAGATTACCAGCGTCCTTTGTGCTCACCTACCAGCGCCGGGAACCAGCGCGAGTGCGAGCCTATCGGCACTGGTTACTCGCGCGAGAAAACCAGCGTTCTCTGCGCGCGCGCGCGCGCGAGAGAGAGAGAGAGAGAGAGAGAGAGTGGGGGGGGCAACATGATTGCAGTGTTCAGGGCCATGATGGGAGTAGATAAAATTGACAGAGAAGATCTGTTTCTATGGATACGAGAGTAACAAGAGGACACAGAATGAAACTGAAGAAGCCCAGCTGCTTGAAGGATATCAAGAAATATAGCTTACCTTATAGATGCATAGACCTGTGGAATAGTCTGGTCAATGAGGTGGTACAGGCAAAAAACATTCATGTGTTTAAAACTAGAGTAGATAAATGCAGATATGGAGACACAACAACACGAGCTTAGCTCAATTCCTGTATACTACAAATAGGTTAATACATACATCCACTCCATCCCCCCTCTTCTCCCCCTATCCCCAATTTCTCCCTCCTCCTCTTCTCCCTCCATCCCAATTCCTCCCCACCTCCCCCCCAGCAAGCCCACAACCTCTTTCATTCAAGGTGAAGAATCCTCAAGTGTTTGTATGTAATGAAGTCTTTATTAGGTAGGTAATTATACCAGAAAAGAAAAAAAAATCAAAATTGCCCCAAAAGGTGAACTTGGGGCTGGCTCTGGTACCATGAAAACCCTTTAACATGTAAACATATGGCCATTTGACTCGGAAATCTCATAAAGCGGGAGCTTCAGAGTACCAAATCCCTGCAGTTTTTTTTTTTTTTTTTTTTTTTAATGTGTCTGACTCTGGGCATAGGCTTCACAGCCTGCTTTCAAGGCCCAGCAGTCCTCCTACATACCAACACTTCTACATGTCACCACTTTGGCGCTAACACCCACCGTCCATATTGAATACATGCTAGGGCTGTCTCATACAGGAATGGTGTACTGGTATTAGCAGGGGTATTTTTACATGCCGGCGGGTCTTCTGGTAGATCAGTAAAGCATGATTTAATGAAATTCGAATCCTTAAACTGTTCCCTGCCCCAGTGAGGATTCGAACCTGGGTCCGTCGGGATTGCAAGCCACCTCTCTACAGATCGAGCCATCGCCTACCCAATGTGAGCAGCGACTGTATACATAAAAAATACAGTATTATATGGAAATTCAATATAGATGTGCCTGGGAGTAGAGCAATCCCTTTGTTATCGTGCATAATCAGTACAGTGCACAGTGTGTGATAAGGAAACTGCATGATAATGAAAACACAGAACCTATTGTATTAAACTAGGTGGTACTGGGTACCCCACTTCCTGAGAGCCATCAGAAATCACAGATTTTGAGCAATCATTGTTGACAGAACCAGCAAATCAAAATACTGTACTGTAAAGTGTGATTATCTGTGTTTCATCCAATCACTGTTAGGGGCCCTATAGTGCACCTTGGACTCATTAGTCATAGATGTACCATACACTTGAGCCAACTAAACATTAACTTGAATCATGTTTATCACTTCAGCCATACCTTCTCCCAGTTCCACACTATCCACATTTAGATTGTTTCTTTACTGCTATCATCACTCCTCCCATTTTTTCTTTTCTAATTCTTCTCTACAGTTTGCATTTCCCATCTCCCATTTGGATTTCAATGTTCTCTCTTAGCTTGATCTTTACAAAGCACATAATGTCTGGCTCATTTACCCTCAAGAAATTGTCTATTTCTAACTTTGATGAGATCAGACCATATACATTAATGTATGCCACTTTCCTCTGTTTTTATTATGTCCTCCTCTCTCCTTCATTCCTCAGTTTCTGATCCTAACTCTCCATCAGAACTCTCTCTTCTCTTCCTCCGTTCTCTGGTCGTGTTTTCCTTAGCTTCCTTGACAAGTTCCCTTGTTTTTAGCTCTCTCTCCCTTAATTGCACCTATCCTTATCCAGATATTTTTGAATCCCTCCTTATCTGCTAATTTCCAAGTCTTGTTGAGTATTTCATTTACCATGACCTGTGACTGAAATTTTACTTTCAGTGGTCTTGCCCCTCCCTTCACATATTTTCTCAGTCTAAACACTTCTTCAATCTCCTCCTGGGCTTTGTCCTTTCCTTCCATAACTATTGACATTATTTCCTTCGCCCTTCTCAGTTCTTCCCTTTCTCTTTCCGACATCACTGACCGGTTTTTCTTTCAAACTTGACATAATTATGCATTTTTTCTTCTCTGCTGCATCTCTGACATGTGATTCTTTACTTTTTAGTACCCTAATCACTTTCTTTACCTTTTCCTGGTTTTCTTTCCTCTGTTGTTCTATAATTTCCTTTAGATTTATATTCCCTCTTCCTGAATTTTCTTTCACCTCTTATCCTCATCCTTAATTTCCTTAAAGTGTTGATCTTGCATTTTTGTTTTTGATTCATACTCTTTGAGTTTACTTTTCATCCTATCCCTTTCTTCCTCCAACCTCTTATTTCTCTTTTAAGCTGTTCTACTTCATTTGAGGCTGAATCATTACTAACTTTTAATTTTGATATTTCTCTTTCCTGTTCATTACTGTGTACATGGACTTTGTCTAATTCAGTCTGAAGCTTTCAGATTACTGACCATAGCTTTTTAATTCCTTGGCATTCTTCTCAACTATTTTCTTTATGCCGGCTACTCTTGTCTGGTTCAATCTGATACTTCCATTATTCTGGTCATTGTTGGAAAGGCCTGTAAACTCAGATTCACTTGACACAAACATCAGAGAATTTCCTTCCACCATATGTAACTGAGCAAAAAATTTAAACTTCTACTGTATCTTATGCTCTTATTTGACTGAATCCTCTGTTTTCTTCACTAATATCAGATGGGACCACAACTCATGCACTCATTCCACATTTTCAACAAAGGGCTGGCCTCTTCTTCCCTGATGATTAGGCGTTTTATCCCCGCGAGTCAACAAGGACTTCTGCATCTGACGGCGTCTGGACTGTGTGTTTGTGTGTGTTTACCTAGTTGTGATGTACAATACTGTACAGAAAATGAGCTATGCTCATAGGGTCCCGTCTCTGTTTCTCGACAGGTCAAACTTCGCTTTGAACTTGTTTAAGTTTTCAGACTGGACGATCTCTTTGTCCAGGCTATTCCACAGATCTATGCATCTATATGGAAAACTACATTTCTTGATATCCTTCAAGGAACTCGTCTTTTTTTTAGTTTCATTCCACGTCCTCTTGCTACTCTCCCATCCCATACAAACAGGTCTCTGTCAATTTTTTCTACTCCAATCATGGCCCTGAACACTACAATCATGTTGCCCCTCTCTCTCCTTCCTTCTAAGGAAGGCAGATGTAGAATTCCAGTCTTTCCCTGTATGACAGATCTGCCAGGCTTGGGACCATCTTTGTGCTGTTCTTTGTATTCTCTCGATCTTGTTTATACTCGTACTGTATCTTTCTTTTTTATGTGGGGACCACACTACTGCCACATATTCCAACCTGGGGCCCGTTAAATAATTCAGTGATGGTCTCAAGGTACTTTTACCCATTTCCAATATTCTACATTTTTTTGCATTGAATTTCATTTCCCACATCCGGCTCCAATCATGAATCCTATCCAGGTCCTCCTGTGGCATTTTACAATCTTCTTCAACTTCTACTTTCCTCATGATCTTTGCATCATCAGCAAACAGATTTGCATAACTGTTCATTCCATCTACCACATAATTTATGTAAATCAGGTCCTTTAACCCCTTCATTACCGCGCCTCCCACCCCCAGCCGACCCGCTCTCCCTCCGTCAAACCGAATTCCCGGAAGTTCATGCGTGTGCGTGGGGGGTGATCGTTTATCATAAGTGCGCTGTTTTTCATTTTATATTACTTTTATATTCTCAAGTACATGTTGACCACGAGGTACACTGTGCATGATTTGAAATACATTTCCTATAGTAGTATACGTGTAGGGATATATATACTTTACTAAACTTTCATTGTTCCTATAAATATAGACTTTACAGACATAAAAAGGTATATGCAGTACTCATGTGTTGCTCCTCGTGGCGTTGATACACTGCAGGATGTACGTTGGGAAAGTCCAGGTGAAGTGTAGGTAGTGGAGGTGGCCTTTGATCTGCAAACGGATCCGACAAGAGGGTGAAGGCAGGTCCTCAGGGACTCTGCAACAATGGCGAGCCTACAGGGCTGGGATTTGAGCAATTATCTATCTCGCTTTCATCACTCGTACTCTCGCTATCACTAACGTTTTCTGGTATATAATCATCGTCTGACTCACTCACTGATGTCTGATTGAGTTTCATTGTCGTCAGACTCATCTAAATCACTAGCAAGCTTTGTATCAAATTCGTCATCAGTACCAGATGACGCCATGATCACGCAAAAACAGCCCAAAAAAAACACACAGTCACAGCATGCAGCTTGGGGGATACTGAGGGGTTGCGGGTGAGAACTGGCTGCTGGTTGGTTGTGGGGCCTAGGAGGGTGGTTGTCATGGTAACCACGTGCTGATATGCCTAGTGCAACTATTTTTTTCTGTTTATATCATACCATATAGGTCTATATATATGCCCCAAACATTTGAAATAATAAATCATATCCAAAATACTCAAATGATGTCAATCATGGCCTGGCATGGACTCTGATATGGCCATGGCATGGCCATGACAAGGAGAATGACGTCAGAGTCAAGTTGCCAGTTCTTACAACCCAAGTCTCTCTAGTAACCCCAAAACCAACACTCCTACCCTCCTATACCTCCCTATGCTTATCAGGTTTACCACCGTAAACCTTACAATTATCGGTTCCTCGCCAGAACTTTTTCTAGGTTTACAAACGTAAACCTTATCGATTTCGGTAATGAAGAGGTTAAGGGCGCTAACACTGAGCCCTGTGGGATGCCACTTGCTACCTTCCTCCATCCTGACATCCTGTTTTTAGTACTGTCTCAAAAAGTCTCTGATCCACTCCCCTTCAGTCCTCCCATGTGTTCCAATCTCCACATTAGTCACTTCTGGGGTACCTTGTCAAAGGCTTTCTCTAATTCTAAATTACAAACAATCCACCCAACTATCTCTCTCCTGTAATATGTCTATCATCCTTGAGTAGAAGCTCAAGAAGTTGAAAACACATGACCTTCCACTTCTGAATCCATACTGACTTTCTGCCGAAATGTCCATCTCCTCCAGATATTTCATCCATCTGTCTTTCTGGATTCTCTCACACAATTTTCCGACCATGCCGGTCAGAGACACTGGTCCGTAACTCTGGGGTTCTTCCTGGTTCCCTCCCATATAAATTGGTACCACACTGGCCCTCTTCCATTCCCTTCATCCAGAGAAAACACAATTAAACCATGAATCTTATCTGCCAGTTGTTCTCTGCATTCCATTGTGTGTGTGTGTGTGTGTGTGTGTGTGTGTAATTCTACAGGTCAGTCAGGATCACTTGATGGTCGTGATTGTCAGCTTTTACCCTCCCGGAAGTGAGCTGAGAGCTCATATAGTCCGATCTAAGGGCAAGGATGGGACCTTCACACACGCACACACCCATCCCCTTGTTCAAGGGGGACAGTAACCACCCACTTCATCAGTGAAACTTTTCACAACCTGAGTGAGGCGCAAACTTCTGCCTACCAGATGGCAAGCGAGAACATTACCACTGAGCCAGCAAGCGGTGTGCGTGCGTGTGTGTGTGTAACTCACCGGGTCGGTCAGGATCACTTGATGGTCGTGATCGTCAGCTTTTACCCTCCCGGAAGGGAGCTAAGAGCTCATATAGTCCGATCTATGGGCAAGGCTGTGGCTTTCATACACGCACACACCCATCCCCTTGCTCATTTCAACATAAGGAGCTAGTTCAGTCCGGGGTGAGCCTTGGTTAGGAGCATAGCTGTGTGTAAGATCTCTGTAAATAAACTTCCCTTATACCACAATGCAAGGACTATATTATATACAACTACTGTATAACATAATAGGGTTGTGATACGTGTTTGTGTTTGTGTGTGTGTGTGTGTGTGTGTGTGTGTGTGTGTGTGTGTGTGTGTGTGTGTGTGTGTGTGAGCATGCGCGCATGCCCCGTAGCAACTAGGAGGCAGCAGTGTTAGTAGGATGTAACAGAGGATGTTTTCACTGTACTCGATATGTTTTGAGGTGAATGACTGTTGCAAGACAAACTTAGCTGACAGTGAGTGAGTGATATTGAGGGATGAGGGCAAAGACAGCTGTATACCATGTTCCCAAACAGCCTCGCTATATTAAACTTCATTTGTAAAACATTGCAACTTGCTTTTTGTTTAGTATGTCTATACAACTGCTATACTTTTATAATCTTGTAGAAGCATTTAGACATTTGAGCACTGAGCTCTACAGTACAGAGGGGCTATCTCCATAGCATGCGTGTGACTTTGGCTGCCTCATTGAAATGCCCGCACTCATCCCCTCCATCATGGTAATGCAATTGGAACGCTGTTCTTAGCTTGCTGTTTCTGTTTCGCTGTTGCATACATAAGTTGAGCAGTGGGCCATGGCACTACATATGAGCTGCACAGTGGACCATGGCACTATATTTTCCGAATTCATCGGCTGATTTCAAAAGGCGCAGGCGTCAGGTGTACTGCATAATTATCAGTGCCCACCTGGGCCCACAGTAGCGGGCACACAAACTACGTGGTGCTACCCATGGGAAAGCCTCTTCATACTAGAGCTCAGTGTTAGTGAGGGTGCATAATTAGTAATGGCAGCAAAGTAGTGTTCAAAAGAATGTTTATAATTTACCAGTCAGCTGAGCATAAAAGACTCATGTTGTATTTCAACTGGTTTGTTAAGTATATTTTTTTCCAATAAGGAAGTGAATATGCTGTCTGTAAATAATGAGACATCAAGGGCAAGGTACAGTAGTCTCATATTGCACTGAGTTGAGACTGAATGTGGGAAAATACCATAACATCAGAGGTGTTAAGTATGGATCTGACAAGTACGGGGTACTTTTAGAGTAAGTGAAATGCAGTAAACATTCACTGTTCTTGATTTTGTGAAAATTCTGTTTGTGCTGTTTGTGATTTTAATATATATACAAACAAATGATTTGGAAATAAATTGTATTTCTACTGTTAATGGCTTTTATATTTTCTTATATGAATGAAAGAGTGGATTTTATTGTTTTAAATTCATTAAAAAATGGCAATATTTATCTCTATATATTAATATATATTAATTATACTTTATTGGAGATAAGCATTTATTCTCAAATAATAATATGAATGAAACTGGACAGTTCACAGACATTAATCGTGTCAACATGGTGTTGTGGAACAAAGTCACTTTTTGTAAGGACGGGGCTGTTTGTTTGTACTGATCAACAGTAGTGAATGGAGATTCTGAAAGGTGTGTGTGTATTTGTGTGAAAACTACTCATATCAAGCAACCTTTCTGCTGTCCTGGTCGTGACAGACATTTTTTTTTCTCAAAACTGTCCTTCCAGAATT
>JAGKTI010022700.1:0-15141 GCA_018397915.1 Birgus latro
ATTATCAAGTAAAAGTCTCTGTGACTCAGACTTCGCCCTGTATACCTGTATTTTTTGTTTATAACAGTTCTTGTACAGAGATTTGCAAACCAGCCCATAATAAGACAGCATTTTTTTCTTTAGATGTCATTATATACATTTCCATATGTCTTTCATTGCTCAGCAAATTTAATAACCATAAAAATGAATCAGAACCTTTTTTTTTATTCCTCTCTTTTTTCCCCACATAGCATAAATGAGCTCCATGCAAAATTAGAGTTCACTGGACAGTGTTATTAACCCTTTTGCGCACATGTAATTTTATTAAGTTTCACAGCTCACGATTTTACTTGCAGCAGGCCGCCCGCGTGACTCATATTACGTGTGTTCTTGCCTTATTTTCGCCACCCAAACCTCTAAATATTGCCCTGAAACCCACATCATCTTATTCGCCGATGTTTGTTCTAGCTGATAAGCCAAAAGAAAAACCAGAAAAATACGAATAAAAGTACATTAGGCCACAGTGAATAAACATTTCGGAACCTTGATCTCACTTCCCAACATCGTCGTTCGAATGTTTCCCATCATACAGAAAAATGTTATTATAAGTTTTGATAGAGAATTTCATTGGCTTTCTATTGAGGTGTGTACGGTTGTGATGTGATTTGTAGTTTTCGAGAAAATAGCCAAAAGCTAAAAGCCTTTTTTGTAAAAAAAAAAAATATATTATTTTTGTTCAGGGAGGTATACTGCAGAAGTTTTCTCGCACACGTTACGTTTTCATTACATAATCTTATGTAGAATTTCATAAGCTTTCTCCTGGTACCTATTTGTTTTGATATTCCTCATAGTTTCCGAGTAAATCGCAAAAAACTACAGGGTACTCACGGCCGCAGTGCACTTTTGTCATGCGCGGACAATAACTGCCTACGTAACAACAACTTTTCATTAGAGAAATTACATAGTTATGTCCTGTACATACGTAGAATTCACTGATCTTTATCATGGTTCTTACAGGAAATTGATCTATCTATCTATCTATTGCCAGACGCCTCAATCCCGAACAGGGTGGCCACAAACAAATCGCCTCCATGTCACTCTGTCCCCTGCCATTTCACTACCATGCTCCCAACTCACACCCCCCTCTCTCATATACCTCTCCACTCCATCCCTCCATTTCATCCTCGGCCTCCCCCTCCCTCTCGCCCCCTCCACCTCACTCACATACACTCTCCTCGTCAGTCTTTCACTCTCCATCCTCTCCGCATGCCCAAACCACTTTAACGTGTTTCTACTAACGCTTCCCATCACGTCCTCAACCACACCACAACGCTCCTTCACTTTCTCATTTGTTAGTCTGTCTCTCCATGTGACTCCACATGCTCCACTCAAATAACTCATTTCCACTGCTCTCACTCTTAACTTCTGTCCTTCCAACAGGGTCCAAGCTTCACTTCCATATGTCAGAGTTGGTATCACAATACTGTCATGTAACAACTTTTTCACTTCCATGCTCACCTCCCTGTTTCTTATCACTGCTTTCAACGAACCAGCAACCTTCCTTCCCTGCTGTACCCTTTCAAGCACTTCACCCTCCAGACTTCCATCCTTACTCATCACACTGCCCAAGTACTTAAATTCACTCACATTCTCCATATCCTTCCCATCCAGTCTCACTGTACACTCACTCGCTTCACTTCTCTCGAAGACCATCACTTTACTCTTCCCCACATTCACCTTTAGATTCCGTTTCTTACACACCCTCCCAAACTCATCTACCAAGCCTTGCAGCTCCCCTTCGTCTTCGCTCAACAACACAGTATCATCTGCAAACAACAGTACAGGGAGTTTCCAAACACTGCCCTCTCTCACTAGGGCTGCTCCAACATCCACTGCCCGACCTTGTATCTCTTTTATAACCCCATCCATATACAGATTGAACAACCATGGAGACATGACACATCCTTGTTTCAATCCAACCTTCAATTGGAAAGATTCACTCAGTTTGCCATCCACATGCACTGCAGCCTTAGCACCCTCATACATACTCTTCACTGATACGTTCAATAATTTTGGAGTAAATGGACGACAAAGATAGAACACTCTTCCTTGCCTGTAAGCGAGATAAAAACCCTCAATTTCACTGCCTCACGAATACTTATATATTTTCGCTCGTTAGGTTTCATTATTTTTTTTTTTTACTCAAATTATACATGTGAAATATCATAAGCTCTTTGATAGTGCTCTCAGAAACTTGACATGACCACTAGTCTTTTTGCTAGGTACTGATACTGAAGCTGAACTTTCTTCCATCTCATATGTGTATATGTAAAAAACAATACTTATTTGTGAAAAAACTATAGAAATGTACAAATAGGTCAGTATACAAATCAACATAATATGGATAACTCACTTGTTCCAGAGGTGTTGAGCTGCTGGCAGGAACTTGAAGGGATTGAAGATGAGTTAGGTAGTGCGTGAGTTGTGTGTGTATTTACCTAATTTACCTAATTGTGATATACAGGAAATGAGCTACGCTCGTGGGGTCCCGTCTCTGTTTCTCAATAAGTCAAATTTTGCCTTAAACTCGTTTAAGTTTTTAGACTGGACAATCTCTTTGTCCAGGCTATTCCACAGGTCTATACATCTATAAGGAAAACTATATTTCTTGATGTCCTTCGAGCAGCTTGGCTTCTTTAGTTTCATTCCGTGTCCTCTTGTTGCTCTCTCATCCCACACAAACAGATTTTCTCTGTCAATTTTATCTACTCCTATCATGGTCCTGAACACTGCAATCATGTCGCCCCTCTCTTTCCTTTCCTCTAAGGAAGGCAAATCCAGCCTTTTCAGCCTCTCTCTGTATGGCAAATCTGCCAGACTAGGGACCATCTTGGTTGCTGTTCTTTGTATTCTCTCAATCTTGGTTATATCTTTCTTTTTGTGTGGGGACCACACTACTGCTGCTGCATATTCTAACCTGGGCCGGATCATGGCCACTATCAATTTTTTCATCATCTCCTCATCCTTGTAATGAAATGCCACTCTTATATTTGTCAAGAGTTTATATGTCTCTCTCACTATCTTATTTATGTGCTTTTCAGGTGACAAACTATCCTGGACCAGCACTCCCAAATCTTTCTCTTCTCTCACTTTTCTAATTGGTTCATTACCCATCAAATAATTCAATGATGGCCTCTTGGTACTTTCACCCATTTCCAATATTTTACATTTTTTTGTGTTGAATTTCATTTCCCACATCTGGCTCCAATCATGTATCCTATCCAGATCCTCCTGTAGCATTTTACAGTCCTCTTCAACCTCTACCTTTCTCAAGATCTTTGCATCATCAGCAAACAGGCTTGCGTAGCTGTTCACTCCATCTACCATATCATTTACGTAAATCAAGAACATTACTGGTGCCAACACCGAGCCCTGTGGGACACCACTTGTTACTTCCCTCCATCCAGATGTCCTGTCCTTTATTACTGTCCTCATTTGTCTGTCACTCAAAAAGTCTCTCATCCATTCCAGGAGGTGTGTGTGTGTGTGTGTGAGTGGCGTATTCTCTGTTCCTTCCACCACGTTTGCCTAACACATGCGATGCACACAATAGATTTCTCCACGAACATTCGCTGCATGACATATGTATATAATGTCATGTATGTGTCACTGTGTTGCGTATTTTCTTGTCTCTGATCATTACGTAACTTTCCGCTGTCAGTAAATGCACGCAATATTTCTCAGTGAACACTCACTGCACTATTTTATACATATATTTCACACTGAACCATATGCAATATAAAACACTATCACATATCCCAGCCTCCTCTGTTATTTTCTTCTTTACTGTATAGCATACAAGAGTGCCTGCTCCCTTAGCAACTGATGCATATGTCTCTATGTGTCTCTATGGCATAACATAATGCCTGCTATGGTAGGTCAGTTATTTCACTAATCCAGGCACTACAGTAATCCCTCTACTATTCTGATGCCCATTATTTGGATCTCTCACTATTCAGACATCGTGGGCTGTCCGCCCCCCAAAATGCCCAAAAATTTGAAAAAATCCAAAAAAAAATCCAATTTTTTCTGACCACGTCAGTTTGAATTTCCCACTCGCGCCGACTAGCTCCCTTCCCGCCAAATCGCCCTCCTACTAGTTCTGTCTAAACTCCTGTGAACAGTGGACGGCTGTCCGATCTTTTGCGGTATTTTCGTTCTTGTTTAAATAATCAAAAGTCACAGTGCTAAGTATTAAGTGTAGTTAAACACTGGATTACTGGACATGCTTCAAGAGCAATTATGACCACTGTAAAAACCTTAGAGATGGGGGTAAACAACAATGATGGACTATAAGTAAACACTGTCAACTGCTAAATATTTTCCATAATCACTTCTAAATCCTCATTCTCTGGTTACATTTTATTTACTTCATGCTTTGTGTCCCATATTTGAGTGCACAGGCTGTGAAAGAGGTGATTTTCTATGTCTCTTACTTACGTTCACTATCTAGTCAACTGGTTAACATTTTCACCCCCCACATCTCTAAATCATAATTTTTCTGGCAACATTTTATTTACTTCATGCTTTGTGTCCCATATTTTAGTGCACAGGCTGTGAAAAGGTAATTTTCTCAGTTATAATCGTGTCTCTTCCTTACGTTCATTATGTAGTCAGCTGGCGAACACCCCTGCCTTACTCACCTCAGAATCATCATTTTGGGGTTAAAATTTGATTAATTCATGCTCTTTGCCAATTACTTATGTGAACGGGGTCTTAATTAAGTGCTATGCATGTCTGGTAGGGAGTTAGGTATGTGGTTTTCTGATTTAGGTTTGGTTAGGTTAGGGTCAAGAATGACTGGTGCTGTAGGTGAACAGTGAACACCTTTGCCATACCTAACTCTTTTTCTGGTAACAGTTTATTTATTTGATGCTTTGTATCCCATATTTTAGTGCATAAGATATGAGAAATGAAGATTTTCATAGTGATAGCCACGTCCGATACTTACTTACACTAAGCTGCCAACTCGTGAACACCCCTGCCTTACTAACCTCAAATTCATCATTTTTGAGTTAAAATTCCATTAATTCATGCTTTGTGCCAATTACTTATGTGAATGGGGTCTTAATTAAGTCCTATGCATGTCCGGTTAGGGAGTTAGGTAGTTGGTTTTCTGATTTAGGTTAGGTTAGGTTAGGGTCAAGAATGACCAGTGCTGTAGGTGAGCAGTGAACACCTTTGCCATACCTAACTCTTTTTCTGGTAACAGTTTATTTATATGATGCTTTGTACCCCATATTTTAGTGCATAAGATATGAGAAATGATGATTTTCATGGTGATAGCCACGTCCGATACTTACTTACACTAACCTGCCAACTCATGAACATCCCTGCCTTACTCACCTCAAATTCATCATTTTGGGGTTAAAATTCCATTAATTCATGCTTTGTGCCAATTATTTAAGTGAATGGGGTCTTAATTAAGTGCTATGCATGTCCGGTAGGGAGTTAGGTAGTGGTTTTCTGATTTAGGTTAGGCTAGGTTAGGGTCAAGAATGACCGGTGCTGTAGGTGAACAGTGAACACCTTTGCCATACTTAACTCTTTTTCTGGTAACAATTTATTTATTTGATGCTTTGTATCCCATATTTTAGTGCATAAGATATGAGAAATTATTTTCATGGTGATAGCCACGTCCGATACTTACTTACACTAAGCTGCCAACTCGTGAACACCTCTCTTACTCACCTCAAATTCATCATTTTGGGGTTAAAATTCCATTAATTCATGCTTTGTGCCAATTATTTATGTGATTGGGGTCTTAAGTGCTATGCATGTCCGGTAGGGAGTTAGGTAGTGGTTTTCTGATTTAGGTTAGGTTAGGTTAGGGTCAAGAATGACTTGTGCTGTTGGTGAACAGTGAACACCTTTGCCATACCTAACTCATTTTCTGGTAACAATTTATTTATTTGATGCTTTGTATCCCATATTTTAGTGCATAAGATGTGAGAAATGATGATTTTCATAGTGATTGCCTTGTCCGATAATTATTTACACTAAGCTGCCAGCTCATGAACATCGATGCCTTACTTACCTCAAAATCATCATTTTTGGGTTAAAATTCAATGAATTCATGCTTTGTGGCCATTATTTAATGTATATGGTGTGAGAAGGGGTGATTTTCATAGTGATTTCCATGTCTGATACTTACTTACACTTGCTGGCAAGTTGTGAGCACCTATGCCTTACTCACCTCTAAATCATTTTTTGGTTAAAATTCAGTTAATTCATTCTTTGTGTGCATTATTTATGTGAAAGGGGACTTAAATAAGTGCTATGCATGTCCGGTAGGGAGGTAGGTAGGTGGTTTTCTGATTTAGGTTAGGTTAGGTTAGGGTCATGAATGACCAGTGCTGGAGCTTCAGGGCCACTATCCGGACAGGACCACTTTCCGGTCATGCCTTTGGCTCTGTTACGTCGGATAGTGGGGGGATTACTGTATATGTTTCATAGATATAAGTAATGGCTTCACTATAGGGGTAAAATACATCATTTATGGGCAGGGTGAGTGGAAACCCCGCTATAACAAACCAGACTCCTGCCTCTAGGCTTAATGGCTGATAACAGGCCCCAGTACTTTACAAACAATATATCTATGTTCAGTAGACACAAAAACTTCACAGTATAGTCAAAAACACTGTACAATCACAATAATTAAATGATGGCTTCAGCCTCGGGTGGGAGGGGGAAAATGGCGGATTTAAAGGGACAACGCAAGACAGCACGACCCTGCTGTCTGGCTGCTAGTGGAGCACTGAGATTCTATCACTATGTACAGGTACATATGAGCCATTGCAGTGTTGCCGAAGTCTTACCTCAGGAGAGACATGTGGCTGCTAGAATGCATCAAAATTTGATGCAAATTGACCGAAAACTTATTTTTTGGTTAATTTTTTTTTGCTTTTTCACGCAGTTTGAGTTCCTGTGCTTTGGCACACCACACCACGTGAAACACAGATCATGGTCCCGTGCACGAAAGGGTTAAGTTGATGGAGATGCTGGTCTAATGGCAGCTGTTGTTCCAGGTTCACAGCTTGAGTCAGAGCAGTAAAGCAGTTGTAAACACTCATCATCAAGATGCTGCCTGAGTAATGGATGATAAGTATAAAAAAGGACTGAGGGCACATCTTATGTTTAGCACATCCAACAAGAGTTACCTCAGCCAACAACTTATGGGTTATTATCCATATGGTGTCCTGTGGAAGATTTGTTTTTCCCACATAGGAGCTGATCTTGGATGATATACCTGATGTGGTATCCTTTGCAGTATCTGTTGCTGCAGAAACAATAGGTAAAAGCTGTTTAAATAAGGAATATGGTGGTAATATCAGTCTGAATTGACAGCTTGACTCAGCAGTGATGGCCTGTATGTTTAAAGTTTCGGTTCATAAGCATTCATGTGTTAGCAGTATTTAATCCTTNGTAAAAGCTGTTGAAATAAGGAATATGGTGGTAATATCAGTCTGAATTGACAGCTTGACTCAGCAGTGATGGCCTGTATGTTTAATGTTTCGGTTCATAAGCATTCATGTGTTAGCAGTATTTAATCCTTCAGCTGTGTTATGTGACTGTGGTTGCCCTACTAATTATTCTTTGTGATGCGTCAGGCGACCACAGTCCACAACCGAAAAAAACAAATTTCCATCCACACATCTGTTGTTTCTGTATACAGTAAATTTTGATATCGTTTATGTGCCAACAAACAGTGTACATGTGTCTAGTGTATATATACAAGTGATAAACCTAGTGTGAAGTAAATAATCTCATCATTATAGCAAAATTAGAGAATAGTTCAAATTATTTTCACATTTTCCTCAGAAAATTACAATTTTCTTGTACAAATACGGTAAATTTTGATCTCTCTTATGCGCCAACAAACAGTGTACATGTGTCTACTGTATATGTACAAGTGAAAAACCTTGCTTAACTTAAATAATCTCATCATTATTGGAAAATTATACAATAGCAGAAATTAATTTTCATTTTTTTTTTTTTCCTCCCTCAGAGAATGACAATTTTCTCGTAGAGAAGGGTGCATTTTTGACCATTATCACACACAAAACGTGGAAACATATGGTTATTTCCTATTGGAAAAGTAACAACAAAGTTATAATTCTGCACATTCATTTTTTAGGAATTTAGTCCACTTAATGATAAGTCACAGCCAAAGGATTAAAGAAATAATAGCCTGTGGTGAAATTTTATTCATTTTATGTAATTACAACTATTATCCAGTAATAGTGATGAATTTTTGATAGTTATTGTTCAGTTGTAATGGGAGCATCATATAACTAAGCATTGGTACAATTAAGGTAAGTAATACTATTTGTGGTAGACAGTAACATTAACACCAAGGTAGAGTAACTGAAGTACAGTGGAAGATGGAAGTTTAGAGATGTGGAAGGAATGATATGATGGAGGTGGTAAAGAAAGACTCAAATGTAAATTTAGAGTGTGCCATGAGTGACACAATATTGGAAGTGGTAAAGGAAGAACCAGATGTAGAGTCAGTGTGTGAGGTGGGTGACAAAATATTGGAGGTGGTAAAGGAAGAACCAGATGTACAGACAGAGTGTGAGGTGGGTGACAATATATTGGAGGTGGTAAAGGAAGAACCAGATGTACAGTCAGAGTGTGAGGTGGGTGACAATATATTGGAGGTGGTAAAGGAAGAACCAGATGTAGAGTCAGAGTTTGAGGTGGGTGACAATATATTGGGGGTGGTAAAGGAGGAACCAGATGTTCAGTCAGAGTGTGAGGTGGGTGACAATATATTGGAGGTGGTAAAGGAAGAACCAGATGTAGAGTCAGAGTGTGAGGTGGGTGACACAATATTGGAAGTGGTAAAGGAGGAACCAGATGTTCAGACAGAGTGTGAGGTGGGCGACAAAATGTTCATCATTGACAATGAGATTGTCCTGAGCACAGTTTCCTCAGCTGAAGTTAATCAGGTCAAATGTTTAGAGTATGGCAAAGCATTTACTTTTAAGAGGAGGCTTATCCGACATGCAGTTGTTCATTCAGGAGTGAAGAATTTCAAGTGTGATGAATGTGGTAAACTATTTGCACAGAAGGATTATCTCATCAAGCACCAATTAATTCATTCAGGAATGAAGAATTTCAAGTGTGATGAATGTGGTAAACGATTTGCACGGAAGGGTGATCTCAGCAAACACCTATTAATTCATTCAGGAATGAAGAATTTCAAGTGTGATGAATGTGGTAAACAGTTTGGGAGGAAATGGCAGCTCACCAGACACCTATTAAATCATTGTGGAGAGCAGAGTATCTAGTGTGCTGAATGTGGTAAACGGTTGACTCAGGTGATGTCGTCCAGCACTATTTAATTCATTAAGGAGTGAAGAAATTCAAATGTGATGAATGAGGTTATTGATTTTATTATAAGTCCTCTCCAGTATCAGCTCAATTGTGAAAAAATTTGAAAATGTAGTGACTGGAACTATGTTCAGAAAAAATCTTATTCACTTGGCACCTGACAGTTCATTCAGGTGTGAGAACAGTTATACTGTATAGTTATAGTAAATGTGGCAAAGTTTGAAGAAGAAATCAGGCGTTAACCAGGCATGGTGCCATTCACTAACAACTGAGGGAGAAGACATGTTTTATCTCTTAGGCTGGATTGCCAGTGTAATGGAAAAAAATTTTAAAGTGGGTTGTAGAAAATAAAAAATAAAAAAAACTACTTGTGAGTCCTTAGGTCTGTAGTGCCCCTTTAGGTACTATTGGTATTTGTGGCAGGGCATCCCTCATGCAGCATGTCAAATGGTCTACTGAGCCAAGACATTATTAACCATGGGTGATAATCAGTGGCAGGTGGGGGCACTCACCATCCACTCACTTGATGTAGTGCTGCTCTCGGGTGTCTGCTGTTTCCTCTCCTCCATCCTTCTTTTCTTCCATCCTTTTCTTTCTTCCCATTATTCTTTCCTCGTCCTGCCTACGGGGGACTTTACACTCCCTCTTCTGTCTTTCTTTCCTTCATTCTTTCCTCTTCCTTCTGCCTGTGGGTAACTGTACACTGAGTGACAAGCTAAATGGTTTCCTGTACACCAGGAAACCATTTACTATGCTGGGTGGTAACCATATAACCAAATTTTGGCACCTGGTGGTTTATTGGGTATTTACGGCACTGCAGTCGGATAGAGCCAGTGAAGGTTTATATCCAAGGGATGTTTGGGGTTTATTGCTCACGTAATGCCACTCAGGGATGAGTGAGGCTGGTCACTCATCTTGAATGTCAGGAACAACTTACCTAGCCCTGGGCTCTTACACTCTTTATGTGGCAGTGTAGGACTGGATGATGAATGAATGAAAAAATGAATGATAATGTTAAACTCTGGATACAGTAAACCCTCAATATACCAAACCCTTTTTTAGTGAATTTCAGTTTAAGCAACCACCTTGAGTTGGCCAAGCAAAAAGGGTGGCCTGGGAAAGTTGGAGTAGAGATCTGGAGAGTGGACAAGGATGGAAAATGTCTCAAATTGCAAGACAGATGAGAAAGGAGAGGAAAGACGTGGTGGGAGCTAAATTTGTAAAGGTTGAAAATGGGGAAATAAAAACTGACGAGGCAGAAATAGTTACTGGAAAGGTGGAAGAGGTACTTTGAGGAGCTGTTAAATGAAGAAAATAATTATGAGATAGAGTAGATGGGAAAATTTGAAGGGCCAGTTGCAGTGATAACAGAAGTTGAAGTGAAGATAGTCTTAAAGGAAATGAAGACCGGGAAAGCTCCAGTCCCAACAGGTATAATGGCTGATCTTATAAAAAAGGCTGGAAGTACTGGTGTTAAAGAATTGACAAGGATTTTTTATAACATAGTAGGAGGACAGCCACCTGAGGACTGGAGAGACAGCTGGACAATGCCAATTTATAAAGGCAAAGGAGATACCCTTTTGCGTGGAAAGTACCGAGGGGTCAGACTGTTGGAGCGTGGAATGACAATATTCAGAAAGGTGCTGGAAGGAAGGCTGAAGCAGATAGTGAAGATAGAACACCAACAGCTTGGATTTTGAGCAGGTAAATCCACAATAGATGCAATATTCATCATGAGACAGTTGCAGGAAAAGTTTCAACAGAGGAGGAAATGCTTGTACAATGTGTTTGTTGACCTGGAAAAAGCTTTTGATAGAGTACCAAGGAGAGTTATAGCGTGGACCTTGAGAAGACAAAATGTGCCTGAGAGACTCATTGCAGCTGTCATGTCTCTCTATATTGATACAAGATCAAAAGTCAAGGTAATAGCAGGAACTTCAGGAAATTTAATTTTGGAGTAGGAGTTGGGGTACATCAAGGTTCAGCACTCAGTCCATTGCTGTTTAACATTGTATTGGAGGAGGCAACACTGAAATGTAGGGGGGAAGTCCCATGGAAATTGCTGTATGCCGATGACCTAGTGCTGACAGCAGAGACTAAGGATGAAGTGGTGCAAATGTTTAATAGATGGAAAAATGGAATGGAGAAGAGGGGAATAAATATAAAAATGGTTAAGACAAAGGTAATGGTGACAGCAAAGAAGCCAGTAGAAAGAATTCAGTCAGGAAAATGGCCATGTGGATGCTGTGGCAGAGGAGTAGGAGTGAACTTAGTGTTGTGCATGAAGTGTAATAAGTGGTGCCATAGAAGGTGTTCACGTCTGCAAAATTTGAGAGGAGTGCAAAATTTCCACTGTTCAGCCTGCATAAGAAGAGAGACGGAGGGAGATCAAGCAGAGGATGCACCAGAGGTGAATGGGGGCACACTACAGGAAGTTCAGTGGAGAGATCAGTTAGAACAAGAGTGGCATCAGCATGGTTAAAGTGGAAGGAAATAGCTAGCCTACTGGTCAACAAACACATACCACTGAGACACAGAAGTAAAATATATGAGGCCTGCATTAGACCAGTGTTGATGTATGGTGCTGAAACATGGGCTTTGACAGGTAGACTGATGAATGTTCTGAGGAGTACTGATCATAGAATGTTAAGATACATGGCAGGAGTGAGATAGGAGGGCAGAGTTTTGAGTGAGGAGGTAGCCAGAAGATGTGGGGTGAAGGATCTCGATATCATCTTGAGGTAGAAGCGACTTAAATGGTTTGGTCATGTGAGGAGGAATGAGGGAGGGAGCTGTGTGAGAATAGCAGAGAATCTGGAAGTGGTGGGACATTGACCACCAGGAAGACCTAAGAAGACATGGAAAAGTGTTGTAACACAAGATATGGAAAGACTGTGTATTGGAGAAGATTTAATCCAGGGTAGGAAGCAGTGGAGAAAAGCAATCACACATCCAACCCCAGTTTGAATATGGGAACAGAAGGACGAAAAACGAAGATGATGATGATGTGACATTGTACACCATGTGTCTGAAATGATACACCATTTGCTTATAAGTACATGGCATTGCTGCAGTAACCTTGATGTCTGGTTGACCATTGAATCTGTGTTTTGAGAGTTCTTGAATGTGTTCATATATATCCTGGGAAGTATGTATGTGTAATATTCCTTTTCATTGGAAATTACAGTAGTACAGAAGTGGTATTCCGGATGTTTACGAAAACACTTGATTAGAAAGCTTTTAAAACACATGAATTTTATGGGAAGCTTGAAAGATGCTGCAACATGGATATATTGGGCTGTTTGTGCTGCAGTGAAATATATTGTTTTTAACAATACAAAATAATCCATATTTTTCTATACAATAAAATCCTGGGACCTCATTGCAGCAGTTCAAAATTAAATGGACAAATTTAAGATATGCATTTTTGAGGTACATGTAGAATATGAAAATAACAGGGAGGGGGCAAACTTCATAAGCCTCAAGGATATGACCTGTGTTCCTTCCTGAGCGAAAGGCCAGTTGAAAGACCTCAAACTAAACTGGCTATCAAAACTTTTTTGACTGTCTTACTTCTATGATGGAACACATTCTGACCATTTCTCCTTTCTTTGAAATCTCCATTCTATGAGATTGCAATGTTCACCACAACCTTTGGCGCTTCTCTCCTTTTACTGATCCACCTGATGAACAAGCCTACACCTTCTCTATCCTTATTGACCTAGAGCAGCTTGTACAGCACTCTACCCGTATCCCTGACCGCCTTGGAGAGAGCTCCAACATACTTGACCTCTTCCTTACAACTAATCATTCTGCTTAAACTGTTAATCTTTCTCTCTGTTGAGCTTCTCTGATATCATAGCCTTATTATCTTACCTGTCCTATCACTCTGGTGCGGCCTGTGGACCCTCCAAAGAAACGTCATCTGTGGCACTTTGGGGCTGCAGATTGGGAGGCCCTCAGGCAGTACTTCTTTGATTTTCCCTGGAATGATTATTGCTTCCATGGCCGGGAGTCATCTGCGTGTGCCTTACACATTACAGAGGTTATTCTCTCGGGTATGGAGCATACATTCCTTTCTCATATCCTCTGACTAATGCAAGAAAGCCTTAGTTTAATCACGCTTGTTCTAATGCTGTTCGCAACAAGGAAAGGGCCTATAGAAGGTACTGCAGCCAAGCCACCACTGAATCACATCATTCTTATGCTTCTTCCCAGAATCGTGCTAAGTCTGTTCTTCGCTCTGCTAAAAATAATTTCATCCACACCAAATGTTCTCAACTCTCCAACTCGAATTCTTCCTGCTCCTTCTGGCACCTTGCCAAAAACCTTTCTAACAACTTTACCTCATCATCCTTCCTTCCTCTTTTCTGCTCTGATGGCTCTGTAGCAATTTCTTCTACTGATAAAGCAGATCTTTTCGCTCAGACTTTCTCCTCCAATTCCACCTTATACGATTCCAGCGCACTTCCTCCATCACTTCCCCTCCTCTCACTTCCTCATGGCTGACTTTAAAGTTTCTTCAGCTGATATATTTTCTGCCATCACTGGCCTCAATACTAACAAGGCATATGGGCCTGATGGAGTCCCTCCTGTTGTCCTCAAGAACTATGCTTCTGTTCTTACACCCTGCCTAGGTAAACTTTTTCACCTTTGTCTGTCAACTTGTACCTTCAACTTGCTGGAAGTTTGCTCTCATTCAGCCAGTCCCAAAGAAGGGTGACCATTCCCAACCCTCTAACTGTCGTCCAATTGCTTTAACATCCTGTGTCTCAAAAGTATTCGAGTCTATTCTTAACAGAAAAATTTTAAAGCATCTTTCCTATCACAACCTTTTCTCTAATCGTCAGTATAGGTTTCATCAGGGACGCTCCACTGGCAATCTTCTCACCTACCTTTCACATTCCTGGTCATCCTCCTTTCAGGACTTTGGCAAAAGCTTTGCCATTGCACTTGACATCTCAAAGGCTTTCGATCGAGTCTGGCTTAAATCTTTAATTTCCAGACTGCTCTCTTACGGTTTCACTCCTTCTATCTGTGCCTTCATCTCTAGCATCCTTTGTGGTCATTTTATAGCCACTGTTGTAGACAGCCATCATTCTTCTCCTAGATCTATCAACAGTGGTGTTCCTCAGGGCTTTGTCCTAACACCAACTCTCTTCCTTTTATTCATCAGTGACCTAAGCTGTACATCTAACCCTATCCACTCGTACGCTGATAACTGCACCCTTCACCTTTCCATTTGGTTCCTGCGGCGTCCATCTCAGCGGTTACAGTGCTTCCTCCAATTTTGTGAGAATATGGTCGACAAAAAACCTCGCAAAAGCAAAATTTGCAAAATTCAAACAATTAAATATATGAAATAAAGGCAAATTGGTCGCCGGTAAGCACTTTTTCCCACTCTTTCTCTCGACTCTACCTCTTAATTTTACGATGATAAATGAAATAAACTCGAACTGATGTACTGTACAGTGATATTAATGAGAAAACATCATAGGTAAGAAACATTTAAAAAAAAAATGCATTTACACTGATGTGAAGATTGGCTTGGTGTACGGGACTGGTGGCGGGGCGAGGCTTGGCTACTGTCGCCCCGCGGGGCCTACGTCATCACTGTCACTGTTGGCAGATATTTCCACATCTTGCTGTGTTATTTCTGCCTCTCGCATGAGTCCCTCGAAGTCAGAATCGTCACTGAGGTCATCAGAATGAAAAAGGTTAGGGATGCTAGGATCGCTGGCTGCTTGGGGAGGGGTGGCAGGA
>JAGKTI010022701.1:3560-15140 GCA_018397915.1 Birgus latro
CTCTCTCTCTCTCTCTCTCTCTCTCTCTCTCTCTCTCTCTCTCTCTCTCCCCTATTGATTAGCTCCTGTAATACAATCACCCTCAGGCACCCTCGGCAGTGATTAGATATTACACAGCAGAAATATATAACTTTGAAACACACACACACACAAACACACACACACACACACACGTATATGTAGTTTTTCTTAACCCTTCAGTCCAAGTCGGATCGGTAGAGAGTTGGCCTGCAGTCCTAATGGACCCAGGTTCGAATCCCCACTGGGGCAGGGAACAGTTTAAGGATTTGAATTTCTTGAAAAGCAGACTTTACTGATCTACCAAACGACCCGCCGACATGTCGTAAAACTACCCCCGCTAATACCAATACACCAGTCCTGTATGAGACAGCCCTAGCATGCATTCAATATGGACGGTGGGTGTTAGCGCCGAAGTGGTGACATGTGGAGGTGTATGGATGTAGGAGGACTACTGGGCGTTGATAACGGGCTGCAAAGCCTATGCCCAGAGTTCGTCACATAAAAAAAAAAGTACCGTCTTCTAAACTGAAACTATCTCGCTGTAGTAAGGACTGAGGGAGACTGTTTGATGTCCTCAGTCTGTGGGATTTCTCCGAGGCCAAATAAGTCTTCTTAACATTCTCTCTCTCTCTCTCTCTCTCTCTCTCTCTCTCTCTCTCTCTCTCTTTCAGTACAGTGCTGAACTCGTAGTGGAAGTCTTTCAGTATGATCATGTATTTCAAACTTTATTAACTTCTTCCTGGTATTTCTAAGCAGTTTTACTCCACTTAACAGAAACTTCAGCGCCATGGATATTCTTTCTTTCAATCTCCTTCTGTTGCTCATTTCATGTTGCAAGTTGAAGGCGTTCCATTAAGCAATATACTGAGACGCTGTTTGCAATCTCATCCTCTCCACAACATGAATATGATGGGCCAGAATTGCAAGCTTCATCACACTGGCTTTAGATCCTGCTTCCTCCTCTACATACATGATTAAGTATGTGTATGTGAATGTGTGTGTGTGTGTGTGTGTGTGTGTGTGTACAAACCAAGACTAGCTTTGGCTGCTTTTATCTTTAACGTATCTAAATATGGATATAAAATACACAGTCCATTCCTAAGGTCCAGTAGTCCTCCTATGCACAACACATGGCGTCACTCACCTTCACATGGCCTCACTTTATCACTAATACCACGGTCCACACTGAATACATGGTCGGGTTGCGTACAGATATTATTTGAAATATTTTAAGGTACGTTGGTGAGTCTTTGAATTTCGTGGCTCCATCTTAATTACAGTGTTGGGTTACCTGTATGCTGCCCTGCCTTAAAAACAGAAAACTTTAAAAAGTAACCCAGTATCTTAAGTATATCCGGTGTATAATTACGGAAATTGACTGTACTACATACGTAATGTGTAAAATACAGTATATTCTCTGTCTTTATAATTCCAATGATTCTTCTTTAAGCTCTGACTTGAACCAGATTCTTTTTACCTCTGCCAAGAGGGTTATGTTTTACCCCGCGTTGGTTTGTTTGTCTGCTAGCAGGATTACTCAAAAAGTTATGAACGGATTTGAGGGCGAATCCGGATCCGGAGCTGGGTCCGGAGTATTCAGCACAATTATCTCCAAAATCTCATAATGAATTTCAATGAAATTTTGTTGAAAGGTGGGCCATGTACCAAGAAAGAATTGATTACATTTAGGGGAGGATCCGGATCCTCTTAAATGGCAATGGCATTGGCGGAGGTATGCGCTCTCTGGTGCTTTCTAGTTTATATATTAATCTTGCTGTGACCAGGTGATTTTATTCAGTTTAGGAGAGCATCTGAATACTGAATGGCTTAGTGAATGCTATTTTAAATCCCTCAAGTTTCAAAATCATTCCTATGCGCAATAAAATCGTTTGGTTGTACCGAGAGAAACATAAGATCTCACAACACAGACGAGCTCAGTAGCAGCCACATGTGAAGGCAAATTAATGCTTTAAGTAAGAAGCTTTATCAACTTGTCAAGTAACCCTTAGCTACCTGCCAACTTAGAAACTCGGAGGGGGTAATATGTATGGATTCGGATTAGGTCAAACAAGGGAATAGTTTTCCCCTGTGTATCCAGGTACTATATAAAATGTATATAACTTTATCTATAGACATTTGTTTCCTTAATACCTCAAGACTTGGTAAGCCATAGTTAGCATTAAGAACCGTGGAATTAACATCACATACAGTAAAAATAATGTTCGTGATAATATTGTTATACTGGCCGTCTGGAATATAAAAAACGGTATTAAACAAAACTGTTGTTACGAAGCGAGATTTGTCAGTTAGGATGTCGAGAAACATCTCACTGATTCTAGACGTTTACCGTGGGCTGGTATCGGTACGAGTCAGAGTTGCCAGTTTGCCTGCTGTTTGAGCGTAGTTATTTCGTAAGTTATGCATTAATTTTTATGCTCTTTTTCTCTATAATGTTTTGTTTACGTGATTCTTCGTTAAACTATGTAATTTAAGTTTGGTAATTGATTTAGAGTGTTATGTAATGTAAGAAGACTGGCATATTTTGGTTGTCTCTTAGCAACTGTTAACTGTCGCACCGTCGAGTTCGTGCTAGAAGTTTCCTGAATAATGCAAGGTTATATAAGGAAGGGGATGAGACACTAGCAGTTTTAGTTTTAGCTGGGCCTCAGTCAGTTTGAGTGAAATGTAGTTGGGTGTAGTGCAGTGTCAGTGAACTGTGTATATTTTCAGTACTTGTGAAAGCAGTGAAGTGTTGTTGGCAAACACAGAAGTGTTGTATAAGCTCTGTATATTTTCGGTACTTGTGAAAACAGTGAAGGGTTGTTAAGTATTAAATGTAATAACTACGTGTAATAACAGTGAAGCGTTGTTGAGTATTAAGTGCAATTGCAGTTAGTAAAGTTCGTATAGCTTCAGTGCGTGTGAGAACCGTGAAGTGAAGTTAGCAAACATTAAGTGGAGTTATTTGGAAAATAAAGACAGTGAACTTTAAGAAGCCAGTGTTTATCTTCGCCTCAGCTGGTCTTGTATGCTGTACACCTAAGGCTGACCATTTGAAGAACAACTCACTGGGCAACGTCCTTCCTATACTGAACTACTGCTGTTGGAGCCTGTGGCAGTGTGGGGACTGGGACGTAACACTGTCATCGAATATTCCCAATTACGAATGTGTACTGTAAAGCCAAACACATTACCTGTATGTGTAAGCTACCTAAAATAATGCTCCGTAAGTGCAGATGTACAGGTATATGGTAACTCTAACTTCCAAATCTAATTCCGAATAGTCTGTAACAAAAGCTATATATAATGCTTAACTTTTTTCGAAATTCAATGCAATAGTAGTCATAGATTAAAGGGGCAAATGTACAGTAAATGCTTTGACATCGATTTCTCTAATAATTTCATTACTAATTATACCCAATGTGTAATTGTACTGTGATAAAGATATATGAAGTGCTCAACATGTTCAATGTCTTTAATTCACTGATTATAAGATAATAATTAACTGAAAATCCATTTAAAGTGCATAGAATATGAGTTCTTTAATAAGGAGATTCAGTTTCCAGATGCATTTAATATGTGTGATAACGAAACTGTAGCTAAATACAGTAATACACTAACGTACATGTAATGCACTATAATACATACGTAAGACGCATTACATATCTGGTTTTAATCTGCAAGCTGTTACCCATATTAATACTAATAAAGCTGCCTTATTAACTGCCTGGGAATATGATATCTTTAACGCTCATATGGTCACTAAATATAACCCCGTGTCGAATAAAGGAACTCTGTCTTTAACCAAATAGTATTTGCACATGATAACGATACATTCGCGGCCTTTCCTCTAACTTTCGCGCTGTTGAGCACCACCTCTTCTCCTCTAAACCTCACCTTTTCTTTCTTTCTGAGACTCAGCTGTCTGAGACAACTGACAGCAAACTCTTTTCTGTATCCTCCTACTTTCTCTATTCTCATTTCAAAGCCAAAGATGGCTGTTGCGTATATGTACGCAACGATCTATCTTGCTCTCGTGTTCCTGAACTTGATTCTTCTGAATTCTCTACTCTCTGGCTTCGGCTCTCCTGTCATTCTCTGACTAAATATATCTGTGCTGTTTACTTATCTCCTAATTCTACCGACTATCAAAAATTCTTTGACTATCTTACTTCTACGATGGAACACATTCTATCCATTTCTCCTTTCTCTGAAATCTCCATTCTAGGAGATTTCAATGTTCACTACCACCTTTGGCTCTCCCCTCCTTTCACTGATCCACCTGGTGAACAAGCCTACATCTTTTCTATCCTTAATGACCTTAAGCAGCTTGTGCAGAACCCTACCCGTATCCCTGACCGCCTTGGAGAGAGTTCCAACATACTTGACCTTTTCCTAACAACTAATCCTTCTGCTTACACTGTTAATCTTTTCTCTCCGTTGGGCTCCTCCGATCATAACCTTATTACCTTAACCTGTCCTATTGCTCCGGTACAGCCTGTGGACCCTCCAAAGAAACGCCGCCTGTGGCACTTTGGAGCTGCAGATTGGGAGGCCCTCAGGCAGTACTTGTTTGATTTTCCTTGGAATGATTATTGCTTCCATGGCCGGGAGCCGTCTGAGTGTGCCCTGCGCATTACGGAGGTTATTCTCTCGGGCATGGAAGCATACATTCCTTTTTCATATCCTCTGACTAATGCAAGAAAGCCTTGGTTTAATCACGCTTGTTCTAATGCTGTCCGCAACATAGAGAGGGCCTTTAAAAGGTACCGGAGCCAACCCACCCCTGAATCACATCTTTTTTTTATATTTCTGCCAGGAATCGTGCTAAGTCTGTTCTTCGTTCTGCTAAAAATAATTTCATCCGTGCTAAATGTTCCCAACTCTCCAACTCGAATTCTTCTCGCTCCTTTTGGCACCTTGCCGAAAACCTTTCTAACAACTTTACCTCATCATCCTTCCCTCCTCTTTTCTACTCTGATGGCTCTGTAGCTATTTCTTCTACTGATAAAGCAGATCTCTTTGCTCAGACTTTCTCCTCTAATTCTACCTTAGACGATTCCGGTGCTGTTCCTCCATCACTTCCCCCCTCAGACTTTCTCATGACTGGCATTAAAATTTCTTCAGCTGATGTATTTTCTGCCATCACTGGCCTCAATATTAACAAGGCATATGGGCCTGATGGAGTCCCTCCTGTTGTCCTCAAAAACTGTGCTTCTGTGCTTACACCCTGCCTAGGTAAACTCTTTCGCCTTTGTCTCTCAACTTGTACCTTTCCTTCTTGCTGGAAGTTTGCTCTCATTCAGCCAGTCCCAAAGAAGGGTGACCATTCCCAACCCTCTAACTATCGTCCAATTGCTTTAACATCCTGTGTNCTCAGACTTTCTCCTCCAATTCTACCTTAGACGATTCCGGTGCTGTTCCTCCATCACTTCCCCCCTCAGACTTCCTCATGACTGGCATTAAAATTTCTTCAGCTGATGTATTTTCTGCCATCACTGGCCTCAATATTAACAAGGCATATGGGCCTGATGGAGTCCCTCCTGTTTTGCTCAAAAACTGTGCTTCTGTGCTTTCACCCTGCCTAGGTAAACTCTTTCGCTTTTGTCTCTCAACTTGTACCTTTCCTTCTTGCTGGAAGTTTGCTCTCATTCAGCCAGTCCCAAAGAAGGTTGACCATTCCCAACCCTCTAACTATCGTCCATTTGCTTTAACATCCTGTGTATCAAAAGTTTTCGAATCAGTTCTTAACAGAAAAATTTTAAAGCATCTTTCCTGTCACAACCTTCTTTCTGATCGTCAGTATGGGTTCCGTCAGAGACGCTCCACTGGCGATCTTCTCACCTACCTTTCAGACTCCTGGTCATCCTCCTTTCGGGACTTTGGCGAAAGCTTTGCCATTGCACTTGACATCTCTAAGGCTTTCGATCGAGTCTGGCATAAATCTCTTATTTCCAAACTGCCCTCTTACGTTTTCTATCCTTCTATCTGTGCCTTCATCTCTAGCTTCCTTTCTGGTCGTTCTATAGCTGCTGTTGTAGACGGCCATCGTTCTTCTCTTAGACCTATCAACAGTGGTGTTCCTCAGGGCTGTCCTATCACCAACTCTCTTTCTTTTATTCATCAATGACCTTCTAAGCTGTACATCTAACCCTATCCACTCATATGCTGATGATTCCACCCTTCACCTTTCCATTCGATTTCCGCAACGTCCATCTCAGCAGTTACTTCAGCAAACAAGGGATGAGGCAATGGCGCACCTAATGTCTGACTTGGCTCATATCTCTGATTGGGGTAAAAATAATCTTGTTATTTTTAATGCATCAAAAACTCAGTTCTTACACTTATCAACCCGACAAAATCTTCCTCAGGATTACCCACTAATGTTTAATAATGTCCAGCTCAGTCCTGCATCATCCTTGAACATGTTTCATTCTCTCGGGATTTGTCTTGGAAAGAACATATTACATCTCTTGTGAAATCTGCTTCCAAGAGATTGGGCGTGCTGGGCCGACTCCGAGCTTTCTTTACCCCTGCACAGATGTTGACCTTGTACACGGGTTTTATTCGCCCGTGTATGGAGTACAACTCTCATGTGCTCTCATGTGTGGGGAGGCTCGCCACATGCGGTTCTTCTCAATAGGGTGGAGTCAAAGGCTTTTTGTCTCATTAACTCTCCTCCTCTTACTGATGCCCTTCAACCTTTGTCTCTTCGCCGCACTGTTGCTTCTTTATCTCTCTACTGTCGCTACTTCAATGGTCACTGTTCCTCTGAACTGTCTGCTTGCATCCCTCCACTTCTACGACGGGCACGTAGTACCCGTCTAGCAACAAACTCTCATCCCTTTTCTGTCCAGCTCTCTAATGTAAGAGTTAACCGTTACTCCCAGTCCTTCATTTATGCAACTGGTCAACTCTGGAACTGTCTCCCTCTGTCTGTATTCCCTGCTTCCTATGATCTCCAATCTTTCAAACGCAGTGTGTCCAGGCATCTCGAAATGAATGGATCTTGAATTTGGCTATCTTTTGTATTGTTTTTACTTTTTCTTGGAAGGAACAGTATGCGGGCCCATGGCCCTTGGTTCCTTCTTCCTTGCATAAAAAAAAAAATCCAGCATATCCAGCATCAGATTACGAAAGTGTGCTGCAACATACCGCACATAATGCAGTGTACTAGATATGTAACGCGTAATGTACTCCCTAATCCAGTAGCACTTACCCAGGTTAACCCTTTCATTTCCGGTCGAATCTAGTGTTCTATTTCAGCTAACACAGATTTCCCTCAGATTAGAGTGAGTCACAGGAATAAATGCCGAGTCAGTCTGTGAATTAAAACTCTTAGGTAACCCGCCACCAAACATATCGTGCCTTGATTGCAAAAGGTTACTAAACCATATGCAGTGGGAAAAGCACTACAACAGATACGTAATACATAATTCGAAATTTAAAAAAAAGTATCGCCCCTCCTACGCTTTACATTTTGAAACTTGGGACGAAGTGATTTGAAACGGTGTAGTGTGCCATGTTTGAGTACCTATGCAATCAGGGACAAAATTTTTATCTAATATTTTAAACCTCGTCTATTTCTCACGTTCCTTGGGTGATTTATGTTCTTTAGCTGAGAGAGACATGTTTTTCTGCCCACATATGATTTTCTCTTATATGAATACGCCAGGGAGGAAAGTGACGGAAGTAGTGAACGTGTGAGGCAGACGCAGTGGAATAGCAGGCGAACTTTTCTCCGATTCTACACACACATATGAACTCGTTACAGATCAGAGTGAAACTTGACGCTGCTATAACATAACGTACAATAACACTCCATAACATAACAACAGGAATAACAGGAACATCGTCTAACACCAACCTATACCTGAGAAAAGAGTGGTACATATTTTTTAAACAACTGGCGTCAAAAGTTGTCACCTCTTATGTTTTTCTTTCCTGTTGCGACTGACACTGATGATACTGATCTGTGCTCCCTCCCCCCTCTCTATATCTATCTGTCTATCCATATATCTATCTACTGACACAGATATAGATGTATTCTGATAACGTAGCTAAATAAATCATCACTGTCACTTCCTATTATTTCCCCAGACTGATTTTCAAATTCCACAAACAAAAACAAGAGAGACGACACGACTTTGACGCCACCCGTACCTCACAATTTCATCTTGTTGCCCTAGATACGGTGCTTGGTAGGATTAGCGCAGCTGTGATTGATATGTCCTTGATGCCGAACCCACATCCACCGTGTATACTCAGCGCACCGGCTTGTCATCACGAGGCTTGCAACGCGGATCAATTGCAAGGCAGCTCCCGAATTCACAATCAATTTCTCACTTGTAAATTATTATTTTTTTTTGGGGTGGGGGAGGGGAGAACTAAAATACATGGGAAGAAATAGGATCTGTTTTTGAAAGAGAGACAAGAAACAAGTGGATTATTCAGTACTCTGCTCTCCTGTCCTTCCTTGGGGGGGAGGGGGGGATAAAATGAGACGGAACTGATTTTTTCGCTTTTTTTTCTGGGCTGAGTTCGATTCGCAAACAGCTCTCAGATTACTAACCCCATATTCCTTTTAGTGTGATGACGTCTTGATGTTTTCACTCGGTTCTCCAGACAACTTTGATCGTATCAGGAAATTAGAAAGGTTTTGATATGCCTTTCATGAATTCCATTAATACTAAAGTTCTTCCTAACATTAACTGAATAATTATCTGGAACTAGCAAGAACATAATGAAACGTGGTGTCATTGTACTGAATGGTTTAATATTAAGCTATTATATCTATCTGGCTATTAGTCTACCAATCAATCAATCTGTCAATCAAAGGTTGCTAGCTGGCCAGCTAGCTATTTCTTGACGCTGAATTTGGCGGGGGGAAATAGTAATTTCCCTCTCTTATAAACCGCCTCCAACACCCACATACACACAAACTACCCTATATTTAAAGAGGTGTTCTCTGATCTGACAACGAAATAACAACACTCACTTCCACACTGTCTTATCTCTCTACAGCCTAATCCCAAACTTCACTCAGTACTCATCCATTACCTGGTCTGCCTTATCTCACCAATGTTAAACACCTAATCCCAGGATTCATTCACGGTGACGGGGAAATGCAAACAGCACGATCTCCACCTGTCATGGAGAGATTCTAAACCCCCACAAGTGCTCAATCAACCGTGGGCCTTAAAACAATTTGCCGTCCTGTTAACGTGTGTGTGATGCCGCAAGACCCGACAGGCTCTGGTTATTAACGCTTCTGTCGCCATCCATCATCGCCACCACCACCACCATCACCACCACCACCACTACTGCTACCTACCCTGCTCTGCCCTGCTCTGCCCTGTGCCTCTGTACCCCCCCTCCCTCAATCATCTACTTGCCTTGCCCTGCCCAGCCATGCCCTGCCCTGCCCTCCCCTTCCCTGCATCGTACTACCCCTTACCACCTACTCTACCCTGGAATGCCTCTCAACCCGACCCTGTTCTTTCTTCACCATTTACCTTGTTTTTCTTACAATACTCTGTTCGTATCATGTCCCCCACACTTCCTTGTCCCTTCTCTTCTCTCGCCCTTCTCCTCAATAACTACCCTACCCTATCCTGCCCTGCCCTACTTTACCCTGTCTTTTCCTCCTCCAACCCCTACCCTCAAACAATCTACCTTGCATTACGCGGGTATGCCTTGTTCCTGCCACCCGTCCATCACCATCTACCCTACACTGCCTTGTCTTTCTACCCTACACTGAACTGCCCTTCTACCCTCCCACCATCATCTACTCTTAATCTGGCCTTTCCCACCATCACCTACTGTACCTTAAACTGCAATTTTTGTCCCCACCACCATCACCTGCCCTGCCCGTCTCTATTCCCTTTACCCCCAAAACATACTCCTCCTTACCCTGTACCTCCACCCTCTCAATCTGACTCCACCACCTACCCTATCCTATCCTGCCTGGCCCTGCCCTACCTCACCCTACGCTACCCTATCTTACCCTACCCTACCCTATTCATCCCCCTTCCATCCCCACTCCTCACCACTTGCCTCACCGCACCCTGCCGTACCTAACCTCCCTACCTCGCCCCTGCCCTACCCCTATCCTTCTCTGTGGGTGTGTTTTGCCGCAGACTCATTGCACTGGTTAACTCGGCTGGTTTATTTCCTTCGACACGGCACCGCATTCTCACTGGCATGAGAGCCTATGTAGCACTTCTTCGTAAGTGATTTATTAAGTATACATCACCTTAAAATCTTGTATGTTTTTAATATTTCTGTTACCTCTTGAATCCGGCTATGTCATTGTTTTAGTTTATCATTCCTGCTTTTCGACAGTTTGAAGAAATACTATTCAGTTTGAAGGGTGTTAGAAATTGCCTTCACAAACTTCATCACTACATGCAGCCTCCTCTAAATTCACTAAAATGGTCTCACAGCAGCAAAAATAAAACACAAAATACGTCACCGGATTCGTGTAATCGGGGTGTAACATATCCATAAATGGCAGATAAATAAGTGTTGCGAAATCTTTTAAGCTATCGAATGTACGGTACACACAGCAAGAGGCCAAGGTGGCACTCTGGCCGTATTAAGTACTAAGTCACGGTGGGGTTTGATTTACTTTCATTTTTTTTTCCTCCTCTTCGTGCTCTCTCGCGTATCAGTGCATTTTTCTATGATTTATTTCCGAAAAAAAAAAAAAAAACTGTTACGAGGTCTGTACACTGTCTTGGGGTATTTGCGTTTAACAGCCCTTCTTGCAAAATGACAGTTTTAACCATCGTCTCTCTGCAACCGGCTGTCACTTACCGCCACCTAAGAAAGGACCTCTCGGGGTGAAAGGGGTGAACCACTTCAGACCGAGGATGTGTTTTATCAATTATTCTATCACCAGGCGATCATATTTACTTCAGGAAAGACAAAAACATTCTCGAGCTGAAAAAAAAAAAATTACGTACACTCCCTCTCAATCCCTGTACCCTGAAGACATCTTCGTTTCATTCGTATTTTTGTCGGGTAAGGAAGCTCCCTAACACTTTTTCCTAAGCGATTTATTTTGCTTATTACACCTCACTGTCCTCTTCTGTGCAGTACAAATGCTTTTAATGCCGCCATACTTTGCGTAAATAAAGTACTAAAGGATTTTATCTACCCATATCCAAAAATAAATCGCTAGGAGTGAGGTGCTAGGAGTGAGGTGCTAGGGAGCCTCCAACAAGCGACGAAAATACCAGTACGAGCCTAAGTAAACCCATTTGATTTTCCGAGAGTGCATACCTCGGAAAGACGTCCTGGAAGGGGCAAAGAAACACCCCAACCGCAGCGAGAGAAATTCGGCCCAACACATACACCCACTCGGCGCAGTGAACACTTAAAACAAAAACAATGCCTAGAAAGTATATCTGATTTTGCGCAGGATGACTGAGGTGATGGATGCGTTTGGTAAATAGTCGACCCCTATCTTAACCAGCGGGAAAGTGCTACCGGATTCCTTTTCTCCCGTTCATTCTCTAGTTCGATCTCTCTCCCTCTCTCTCCCCCCCCCTCTCT
>JAGKTI010022702.1:0-15140 GCA_018397915.1 Birgus latro
ATAAAGTCTCTTCACAAAGGGGTTCATTTAACAGTACCTAAACTCAACATCTTTCATCAACAGGGTACCTGAAATGCACAAATGCAATGTGATTAAAAACTTTGATAACCACTGAGAACAAATCTGATTAAGATATCTCATCAGTTGCCTTTGTAATATTTTTAAATTTAAAAGGGACTTTATGGACACCCTGTATATAAATATACCACGGCACTGACACATGCAGGTCTATTATTATCCTGTGACACTGCCACTACTGGTCCGTCCAGTGACCACAGTCATGAGTCTGTCTGATGCTACCCAGGAAATTGTATCAATAAAACCATTTATTTCCAACATAACATCTTCATCTGAGCCTCACTCATGATGCAGTATACCATACGTTCTATATCAGTCATTAATGGTGTTCATTGCTGCTGACAGTATTATAAGTATCAATGTCAGTTTCATACACAGGACAGCCAACAGTAGAGTGAGCCGCGTGGTGTGCTGACCCCGCTCACACCATGCAACAAGCCACCTCCACCCCTGGCCTCAGCCACTTACCGCCACTCACTCGAGCAAGAGACCCGCCACTACCTAATAACAGTATCAGAAGTATAACCTTGCCTTATAAAGTTATAACTACAATAGGGTGTAATTTGCGATTCACATGTTCACATGGAGGGATGGAGTGGAGAGTTATATGAGAGAGGGGTGGGGGGGTGATCTAGGAGGAGGGCAGTGAAATGGCGGGGGACAGAGCGACATGGAGATTTTTGTTAGTGGCCACCCCTTACGGGATTGAGGCGTCTGGCAATAGATAGATAGATAAATAGACAGATGTTTATAACATGACGTATTTCGAAGGAGGTAACCAATAACCAAATTGGCCGAATGGATGATCTGCACAGTAACCAAACAAACTTGTCTCGATTGCAGCGTACGTTAATCAACATTATCGTGCCATAAAAAAAAAATCAGTTTATTCGTTTTCAACGAGAACGTTTTCAACAAACGTTTGACGAGTTACAGTTCACACTGGTCAGTGTTACTTATAGCAACATAATACAGGTAGCGGTCAGGTTAACCTCATGATTATTTGCTCTTCAACTTGTGTCCCATATCTATTACTGCTTTCCTCTATCTCTGTGTGGCCATGGTTTTTCCCATTAATTATCGTCAGCCGACACGTCAATTGCCATAGAGAGGGAAGGATGTTAAAATGGACAAACGGTTTTGATTATCCAAGTACAGTATAAGGAAAACTAACTGCCTGTATTTAAGAACACATTTTAAAATGGTATGAAACAAAGGGGTCAGACATTGCATTTATATGATAATGGAATGTTGTGGGTAACTGGGGGAGTGATAAGGTAACCTGTCAACACCGAGTAGGGACCACCCACCACCTTTGCTATCGCCCTTTTCCAGTTGCCCTACAATACCATGTGGTATAGTGACAATGCTGAATGTTTACTAGACATCTGGTGTTTTAGCCTGACTTACCCAGCAGAGTCAAAGGCTACGTTAGTACTCTACTGTATTTTAATCCGCTATCATGTGGTATAGTGACAATATTGAATGCTTTACTAGACATCTGGTGTTTTAGCCTGACTTACCCTGCAAAGTCAAAGGCTACGTTGAACCTCTACTGTATTTTAATCCGCTATTGCACTGCATATCTGACTGAATAACATTTAGAAAATAAGGTCTTACTGTGAACCGATTATTAAATGCTTAGTTGCCATATCATTAAACTATAAATATCACTAATATATGGCGCAGTGGATAATATTGTAATGAACACTTCATGGTGATAATAAATGTGTTTATGAGCATTGGTGGAACACACACACACACACACACACACACCCTATCCACCCCGGGCCCATCTCCCTCTCCCCATGCCCCCACCACAACGCGCGACGGCCAGCTACCCCCCACACACCACCGACCACTACAAACATCTACTTATAGCTTCCGACTGTTTAATTCACACTAAGTGGATACAACCGTCAAAATTATAAATTATATGAATACAGACCTATCTACCATACGAATATATTACTATTTTACATCACCCTTCGTTCATATCGTGGTGTATAAATAACTATGCTATGGAGTAAAACACGGTGCAATGTGTTTTTATTCGTTATCATAATAAAGCCATTAATTCCCAATACAAATGGATGATGGAAGAGTGGTTGAGACAATGCGAGTAGGCCTGACTCTCTTGCCCTTGGATGTGGGGAGGGTGGAGGGTAGACGAATGAATGAGAACGAGGGAGGGGGGGTGAAAGTGGGGGTGCAACGATGCCACATATACCAACCTGCTCGTCGAGCCGGTCGCTGTTTTTTGCTGGAGACTGTACATATTTGCTAAGGCAAATCACTCAGAAAGGCAGTCTTTACAAGAAAATTGTTTAGGTATTAATTATTAGATATATATTGTTCTTCTGAATTCTCTACTCTCTGGCTTCGGCTTTCCTGTCATTCTCTGACTAAATATATCTGTGCTGTTTACTTATCTCCTAATTCTACTGACTATCAAAAATTCTTTGACTATGTTACTTCTACGGTGGAACACATTCTATCCATTTCTCCTTTCTCTTAAATCTCCATTCTAGGAGATTTCAATGTTCACCACCACCTTTGGCTCTCCTCTCCTTTCACTGATCCACCTGGTGAACAAGCCTACATCTTTTCTATCCTTAATGACCAAGAGCAGCTTGTACAGCACCCTACCCGTATCCCTGACCGCCTTGGAGAGAGTTCCAACATACTTGACACTTTCCTAACAACTAATCCTTCTGCTTACACTGTTAATCTTTTCTCTCCGTTGGGCTCCTCCGGTCATAACCTTATTATCTTAACCTGTCCTATCGCTCCAGTACGCCCTGTGGACCCTCCAAAGAAACGCCACCTGTGGCACTTTGGAGCTGCAGATTGGGAGGCCCTCAGGCAGTACTTCTTTGATTTTCCTTGGAATGATTATTGCTTCCATGGCCGGGAGCCATCTGAGTGTGCCTTGCGCGTTACGGAGGTTATTCTCTCGGGCATACATTTCTTTCTTATATCCTCTGACTAATGCAAGAAAGCCTCGGTTCAATCACGCTTGTTCTAATACTGTCCATAACAAGGAGAGGGCCTATAAGAGGTACCGTAGCCAACCCACCCCTGAATCACATATTTTATATATTTCTGCCCGGAATCGTGCTAAGTCTGTTCTCCGCTCTGCTAAAAATAATTTCATCCGTGCTAAATGTTCTCAACTCTCCAACTCGAATTCTTCTCGCTCCTTCTGGCACCTTGCCAAAAACCTTTCTAACAACTTTACCTCATCATCCTTCCCTCCTCTTTTCTACTCTGATGGCTCTGTAGCTATTTCTTCTACTGATAAAGCAGATCTCTTCGTTCAGACTTTCTCCTCCAATTCCACCTTAGACGATTCCGGTGCTGTTCCTCCATCACTTCCCCCCTCTGACTTCCTCTTGACTGACATTAAAATTTCTTCTGTTGATGTATTTTCTGCCATCACTGGCATCAATACTAACAAGGCATATGGGCCTGATGGAGTCCCTCCTGTTGTCCTCAAAAACTGTGTTTCTGTGGTTACACCCTGCCTAGGTAAACTCTTTCGCCTTTGTCTATCAACTTGTACCTTTCCTTCTTGCTGGAAGTTTGTTCTCATTCAGCCAGTCCCAAAGAAGAGTGACCATTCCCAACCCTCTAACTATCGTCCAACTGCTTTAACATCCTGTCTCAAAAGTTTATAGTCAGTTCTTAACAGAAAAATTTTAAAGCATCTTTCCTGTCACAACCTTCTTTCTGATCGTCAGTATGGGTTCCGTCAGGGACGCTCCACTGGCGATCTTCTCATCCACCTTTCAGACTCCTGGTCATCCTCCTTCGGGACTTTGGCAAAAGCTTTGCCATTGCATTTGACATCTCAAAGGCTTTCGATCGAGTCTGGCATAAATCCTTAATTCCCAAACTGCCCTACTACGGTTTCTATCCTTCTATCTGTACCTTCATCTCTAGCTTCCTTCCTGGTCGTTCTATAGCCTCTGTTGTAGACGGCCATCGTTTTTCTCCTAGACCTATCAACAGTGGTGTTCCTCAGGGCTCTGTCGTATCACCAGCTCTCTTCCTTTTATTCATCAATGACCTTCTAAGCTGTACATCTAACCCTATCCACTCATATGCTGATGATTCCACCCTTCACCTTTCCATTCGGTTTCCGCAACGTCCATCTCAGCAGTTACTTCAACAAAAAAGGGATGAGGCTATGGCACACCTAATGTCTGACTTGGCTCGTATCTCTGATTGGAGTAAAAAATAATCTTGTTATTTATAATGCATCAAAAACTCAGTTCTTACACTTATCAACCCGACAAAATCTTCCTCAGGATTACCCACTAATGTTTAATAATGAACAGTTATGTCCTGCATCATCCTTGAACATGCTTGCGGTTTCATTCTCTTGGGATTTGTCTTGGAAAGAACATATTACATCTCTTGTGAAATCTGCTTCCAAGACATTAGGTGTGCTAAGCCGATTCCGAACTTTCTTTACCCCTGCACAGTTGTTGACCATGTACACGGGTTTTATTCGCCCGTGTATGGAGTACAACTCTCATCTGTGGGGAGGTTTCCCACATGCAGCTCTTCTCCATAGGGTGGAGTCAAAGGCTTTTCGTCTCATTAACTCTCCTCCTGTTACTGATTCCCTTCAACCTTTGTCTCTTCGCCGCACTGTTGCATCTTTATCTCTCTTCTATCGCTACTTCAACGGTCACTGTTCCTCTGAACTGTCTGCTTGCATCCCTCCACCTATCTACAACAAACTCTCATCCATTTTCTGTCCAACTCTCTAATGCAAGAGTTAACCGTTACTCCCAGTACTTCATTTATGGAACTGGTCAGCTCTGGAACTGTCTTCCTCTGTCTGTATTTCCTACTTCCTATGATCTTCAGTCTTCCAAACGCAGTGTGTCCAGGCATCTCGAAATGAACGGATCTTGAATTTGGCTCTCTTTTCTATTGTTTTTGCTTTTTCTTGGAAGGAACAGTATGCAGGTCTGTGGCCTTTTGTTCCTTCTTCCTTGAATTAAAAAAAAAAAAAGATAAATATAAATACATACCCGTACTGAGATATACAATTTATAAACATTATTTGCTTCCTCATATACACAGTTTTATCGTTCATTTTGTTTTGTTTTTTAATCATGATTGCCGGAGCGTCGACCTGAACTGTTCTCTGTCGTATTGAGATTTACTGGATAATTAATTTTCGATGAGTCTGCCGCCATTTTTTTAAATTCATCTTGCCCGTAACTTTAATGATATAGGGTAGTGTCAATTGTCAACTAGTTACGGATGATAGCATTCACTTTGGATATTGTTCAAAACTATTTTACTTTAGTGGCCGTTGCGTCAACTTATTTTTGGTTGAAATCGATAAAAATCCATTTTCCATAGATGTACTCAAAACTGACTACGAAACACTTCCAATCATTCAAAAAACTCAGAAGACATCTCTGAGGGTGAGAAAATCACATGTAGGAGACATACAGTATAACCAAAAATCGACTGACACGTTAACAGAGCCGGCATCTAAAGTGTTTAAGAACAATAAGCTTGAACTCATGTGTCGGTCACTGAAACAAAGGGGAAACTTCGAATGAATATTATTTTTTATCTGCAGTAGATGCCCTTTAAAATTGCATTGAGCCTCCTAACTGAATAAATAAAAATTCTTTGCACATTATGAAGGAATGTGTTACACCATAAGCCACATTTCATTAGGTAAAACCTCCCAAAGGGTGATACCTCTTGAAATGGTATATTGACAAACTTCTCTCACGTAAAGCATTCAATTTGGAATAATTCAAATCTATTATACTTGAGTGATCCTAAGAGCAGCATGATTAGGGGCGATAACAGTAAACTCATTCTCGTGTCTATAATCAAATAAAACTCTATTCACTTCAAAACCCTCAAATCAAAGCCTTCATTGCATGTGAATCGATTTCATCGTGTGTATTACCTCATTTGGACTTGTTGCAGATTTTTTTTCCCCGAGACTTAATTTTCTCAACCTCAGAAATGTTCTCTGAATTTTAGATACAAATCGGAGTGTTTCCCAGGTAATTTAGAGTTCATTTATGGAAGTTGCTCATTTAGTGTTTTTGACCCTAATTATGCTGTTTTTAGGATCAATCAAGTATAAAAGTTTTAAATTATCTCAAACGTGGATGCTTTTACCGCAAAACAATGTCACCATTTTTTTTCTTTCATATGAGGTTACAACTACAAATTTAAAAGTCAGATACGACCCTCCTCCTAAAGTAATAATCCTAACGATAATAATCCAGACGATAATAATGCAGGTCATTTAGTGGAAATTCAACCTGAATTTTTTTTTTAGCTTTCATGCATTATATGTCAACGGAGATGAGGAAGAAAGTTATAATTCGTAATTCATTATTTATCTCGGTATTGCAATAATGTTTATACTTTCCCGCGTATATTTTTAAGTAAGAGAAGCTTGTCAATATACCATTTCAAGAGGTATCACAGTTTTGGGAGGTTTTACCTACTGAAATTTGGCTTATGGTGTAACACGTTCCATCATAATGTGCAAATAATTTTATATTTTCTTACTTTCAGTCAGGAGGCAAAATGAAATTTTAAAGGGCTTCTACTGCAAATATACAATAATATTCATTCGAAGTTTCTCCTTTGTTTCAGTGACCGACACATGAGTTCAAGCTTATTTTTCTTAAACACTTTAGATGCCGGCTCTGTTAACGTGTCAGTCGATTTTTGGTTATACTGTATGTCTCCCACATGTGATTTTCTCACCCTCAGAGATGTCTTCTGAGTTTTGGGAATGATTGGAAGTGTTTCGCAATCAATTTTGAATACATTTATGGAAAATGCATTTTTATCGATTTCGACCAAAAATAAGTTGATGCAACCGTCACTAAAGTAAAATAGTTTTGAACTACACCCAAAGCGAATGCTATCATCCGTAACTAGTTCACAATTGCCACTATCTTATATCCTTGAAATTACGGGTAAGATGAATTTTAAAAAATGACGACAGACTCACCGAAAATTAATTATCCAGTAAATTTCAACACGACAGAGAAAAGTTCATGTCGACGCTCCGGTATTCAGATTTTTTAAAAGACCCAACATGAACCATAAAACTGTGTAAATGAGGAAGCAAGTAATGTTTATAAATTGTATATCTCTGTACGGGTATGTATTTGCATTTATCTAACAATATCCATCTAATAATCTATACCTAAACAATTTTCTTGTAAAGATTGATTGCCTGTCGGAGTGATTTTGCCTTTGAAAATATGTATCTTGATATCACGCGAATCGTCATACTGCGAAAATACTCGATTTCTTATATTTGATCAGGAAACTTAAGGTGCCACTTTAAGCCTTAGTTATACAGATAACAATTATATCCGTTTTTTTTTTTCTTTAAATATCTAATTAGTTTTCACGTCTTTCATCAACAAAACTCTATTGGGGTAAAAACTCTCAAACGAAATCCCTCTTGACATGTGAATCGATTTCATTATACTTATTACCGCACATTCACATGTTACTGATTATTTTTCCGAGGCGGAATTTCTCCTTTAGAAATATTTTCTGATTTCTAAATACGTCTCGGAATGTTTTTCAGCTAATTTCGAGTACACTTGAGGAAGTTGCATATTTAGCGCTTTCGCCCTCAATTATGTGGGTCTTAGGATCACTTAAGTATAATAGTTTTGAATTATCACCGAAGCGGATAAGTCAGAAATGACCCTCTTCCTAACTTAGATATCCAAACAATCTCCAGTCGGCATTAATACAAATCATTCAGTGGTCCTTCAACCTGCATTTTCATGTAGTTGTCATGCACTACATGTCAAAGGAGATGAGCAATAAAGTTATAAGTGGTATTTAATAATATATATCAGATAAAAATAATGTCTCGTTTTATCTCTAATTTTCCAAGTAGTTTTCACGTCTCTAACAAACAAAACTTTCTGGGCTTAAAAACCCCCAAATGAGATCTTTCTCTTCCTGTGAATTGATATCATCCTATGTATTACTTAATTTACCTTGTTACTGATTTTTTGTTCCGAGACGGAATTTTATCACCCTCAGAAATGTTCTCTGAATTTTAGATACAATTGGGAGTGTTTTCCACCTAACTTAGAGTATACTGTATATGTGGAAGTTGTGTATTTAGTGTTCTCGCCCTCAGTTATGCTGTTTTTTTTAGGATCACTCAAGCATAATAATTTTGAATTATCAATAAGCGGATACTTTTACCGAAAACAAAACATCTTGACCAATTTTTTAAACATCTGAAGTTATCACTACAAATGAAAAAGTTAGAAACGACCCTCTTTGTAGAGTAAAAATCCAATCTCTAGACGACATTAATACAGTTCTTTCAATTACCCTTCAACCAGCGTTTTGGTTGCTGTCATGCACCGTATGTCAACGGAGGTGAGGAATAAAGTTTAAAATTTAATTAATTATTTATCTCGGGACTGTGATATTGTTGATACTTCCCCGTATAAAATTTGGGTGAAGGTCAAAACCTCATTATTATTCCTTCTGAAATGGTATCATAGTTTTGAGAGATACTACCTAAAATAATGTGGATTATGATGTAACACAATCCTTCATAATGTGATATACATAAATAGATAGATAGACAGATATAGAAATAGATACATTGCATTCAATAATTATGGTCGAGTAATTTTAAAGAGCTTTGACAGCAGATTAAAAAGATTAATTATTCGATGTTTTTTCTTTGTGTCGGTGACGGACACAACAATTCAACGTACTCTTCTTAAAAAGCTAAGATGCCAAATCTATTAACGTGTCAATCGAATTCTTTCTGTGGTATATATCTCCTAAAAGTGATTTTTTTTACCCTCAGAGACGTCTTCTGAGTTTTGGAAATAATTGGAAATGTTTGGTGATCATTTATGAAGCCGTCTGTAAAATTGTTTTGAACTACACGTAAAGCGATTGCTATCATCCATGACTAGTTCACACTTGTCACTACCATTTATCCTTGGAGATACGGTTAAGATGAATTTAAAAAGTTAAAGTCTCATCGAAAATTAAATATCCAGTTAATCCCAAACGACAGGCAACAGTTCAGGTCGTAGGTCGGGCAACCTTAATTTAAAAGAGACCCATTATGAACAATAAAACTTCGTATATAAGACGCCAAGTAATGTATAAAAATTTTATTTCTCAGTACGGGAATGTATTAAATTTTTTCTAATAATATACATCTATCATCAGTACCTAAACAATTTTCTTGGAAATGATTTATTGGCTATCGGAGTGATTTTGCATTGGTAAATATGGATCTTAATATAACAAGCACCGCAATACTGCGGAAATGTTCGATTTCTTATATATAATCAAGAGGCTCAAGATACCACTCTAAAGCCTTAGTTGTACAAATAAAGATAACATTCGTTTTTTTCTCTAATGTTCCAATTATTTCTCACGTCTTTATTCAAGCAAAACTACAAGGGCGCAAAAATATCTCAAAAGTAAGCTCTCTTTACCTATGAATCGATTTCATTATACTTATAACCTGATTTTTTCTTTTTTATGTGTCCGACTCTGGGCATAGGCTTCACAGCCTGCTATCAAGGCCCAGTCGTCCTCCTACAATCTACATGTCACCACTTCGGCGCTTAACACCCACCGTCCATATTGAATACATGCTAGGGCTGTCTCATACAGGACTGGTGTATTGGTATTAGCGGGGTCATTTTTACGACATGTCGGCGGGTCTTCTGGTAGATCTGTAAAGCCTGATTTAATGAAATTCAAATCCTTAAACTGTTCCCTGCACCAGCGAGGATTCGAACCTGGGTCCCACGGGACCGCAAGCCAACTCTCTACCGATCGAGCTACCTATGCCATGTTACCGATTTTTATCCGAGGGGGGATTTTCTCACCCTCAGAAATTTTTTCTGAATTTTAAATACATCTGGGAGTGTTTTCCAGCTAATTTAGAGTATATTTGCTGAAGATGAAAATTTAGTGTTTTCGCCCTCAATTATTCGGGTCTTAGGATCACTCAAGTATAATAGTTTCGAATTATCCCTAAAGAGGATGCTTTTACAGTAACAAAACGCTTGACCTTTTTCTTTATCTGAAGTTACCAGTACAAACGAAAAAAGTTAAAATTGACCCTCTTCCTAATGTAGATATGCAATCTCCCGACAAATCTAATTACCGTTTATTCAGTGGTCCGTCAACCTGCATTTTTTGTAGCTGTCATTGACTATATGTCAACGAAGATGAGGAACAATGTTATAAATGGTAAGTAATAGTATACTGCAGAATAAATAATATACGTTTTATCTCTAATTCTTCAAGTATTTGTAATGAATCTAATCAAACAAAACTCTCTCTGCTTAAAACCCCCCAAATAAGATCCTTCTTTACCTGTGAAATTGATTTCAGCCTATGTTTTACGTCATTTGGCCTTGTTACTGTTTTTTTTTTCCCGAGACAGAATTTTGTCACGCTCAGAAATGACCTCTGAATTTTATATACAATTAGGAGTGTTTCCCAGCTAATTTAGAGTACATTTGTGGAAGTTGCGTATTTAGTGTTTTCTCCCACAATTATGCTGCTGTAAGGATCACTCAAGTATAATAGTGTGAATTATCACTGAAGCGGATGTTTTGCGAAAAACAAGACAACTTGAAACATTTTTTTTTCTTATCTGAAGTTACCACTACAAACGAAAAAATTCAGAAATGACCCTCTTCCAAACGCAGAAATCCAAACAATCTCCAGATAACATTAATACAATTCATTCAGTGGTCGTTCAACCTGCAATTTTTGTAGTTGTAATGCACTTTTTGCCAACGGAGATGAGGAATAGTGTTATAAATGGAAATTAATAATAAATTACAGAGAAAAAATCGTATCCATATTATCTCTTGTCTTCCAAGTAAAAACACAGCTCTTATCAAACAAAACTCTCTTGGCTTAAAAACCCTCAAATGAAAGCCTGTGAATCGATGTCATCCTGTGTATTAACCTATTTGGCCTTGTTACTGATTTTTTTTTCCCCGAGACTTAATTTTCTCACCCTCAAAAATGTTCTCTGAATTTTAGATACCATTCGGAGTGTTTTTTAGTTCATTTGTGGAAAATGAATATTTAGTGATTTTGAAAAAAAAAAAAATAAGTTTATCTAGCCAACTATCCAGTAAAATAGTTTTGAACTACACCGAAAGCGAATTCTATCGGCCAGAAAAAGTTCGCTTTTAACACTACCTTTTATCCCTGAAGTTACGGCTAAAATGGATAAAAAAAAAAAAAAAATACTCATCGAAATTTAATTATCCACTTAACCTCAGCACGACACACAACAGTTCATGTCTATGTTCCGGCAACCTTATATTTTACAAGACCCATTATTGCTATCCGAGTGATTTTGTCTGCAAATTTGGATCTTGATTACCCTATGAGGTTCCCATGCCAGGCACTTTATGTCTGTGCTAGAGTCAGCCACTCTCAAGCTAACCCATATATTTTCCTTTGATATAAACTTTTCACATGCTAGAATCTTGGTTCTGGTGCCATTTTAAAGTTGAATAGTTGTACTTTATCATAGTGGTGTTCAGAAAAGGAGACAAAAAAATTCAAAATGACTAGTTGAAGTAAGGAAAAACCCAAAACTTTATACCTTGCCGTAGAAAAAAAAAACAATAAAGATATGCAAATATGGTTTAAACCATGCAAAACTACAATAAATTACCTTTACAATGATATATGTATGGTGGTAACTGTCGCATTGTTGCGCGGTAAAGCGAAAGGAAGAAGATGCATAATTTTCTTTTAGTCTCGGCCGCATATTCCCTTCACAATCTTTTTGATCGGAATGTGCAAATACACTTTTTATGATAGGATGCTGCTTATGGTGTTAATTTCAAGCTGAATATTCGTTCTTTATTGCAGTATGTTCCAAAGAGGAAAACAAATAAAATAAAAAGCCAAAGTGACGAACTGAAATTAGGCGAAAACAAAAAATTTTATACCTTGCTGTAGAAAAATATCCACCAAGAATAAAGTGATAAAGAAACAAAGCAATGAGTCAGACCAGATGTGCAGTACCTGCCAGAGCAACCATTCCGTGACGTCACTCTCGAGTCTCTTTCGTACGATGCATAAACGCGATTTACCGTGAACATTTCACAAAAGTTTCTTAAAATGACGATAAAAATGTGTCATCGGAATCTTTGAGGTTGGATTTGAAATGACGATCAAAATAGTCATCAGTCTAAAATCAAATAAAACTCTATGCACTTCAAAACCCTCAAATCAAAGCCTTCTTTACCTGTGAACCGATTTCATCCTATGTATTAGCTCATTTGGCCTTGTTGCGATTTTTTTCCCGAAACTTAATTTCCTCACCCTCAGAAATGTTCTTTGAATTTTAAATACAATTCGGAGTGTTTCCCAGGTAGTTTAGAGTGCATTTTTGGAAGTTGCTTATTTAGTGTTTTTGCCCCTAGTTATGCTGTTTTTAGGATCACTCAAGTATAATAGTTTTGAATTATCTCCAAAGTGGATGCTTTTACCACAACAAAACAACGTCACCATTTTTTTTTTTCAAATGAAGTTCCAACTACAAATGAAAAAATTCAGAAACGACCCTTCTCCTAACGTAATAATCCAAAAGATAATAATCCAGACGAAAATAATGCACTTCATTCAGTGGTAATTCAACCTGCAATTTTTTGTAGCTTTCATACATTATATGTCAACGGAGATGAGGAAGAAAGTTATAAATCGTAATTAATTATATATCTCGGTATTGCAATAATGTTTATATTTTCCCGCGTAAATTTTCAAGAGTGAGAAGCTTGTCGATATACCGTTTCAAGAAGTATCACAGTTTTGAGGTGTTTTACCTAATGAAATGTGGCTTATGGTGTAACACGTTCCTCCATAATGTACAAATATTTTTTTTCTTACTCTCAGTCATGAGGCCCAATGTAATTTTAAAGGTCTTCTACTGCAGATAAAAAAGAATATTCATTCGAAGTTTCTCCTTTGTTTCAGTGACCGACACATGAGTTCAAGCTTATTGTTCTTAAACACTTTAGATGCCGGCTCTGTTAACGTGTCAGTCGATTTTTGGTTATACTGTATGTCTCCTACAAGTAATTTTCTCGCCCTCAGAGATGTCCTCTGAGTTTTGAGAAAAACTGGGAGTGTTTCGTATTCAGTTTTGAGTACATTTATGGATAATGCATATTAATCGATTTCGACCAAAAATAAGTTGACGCAACCGTCACTAAAGTAAAATAGTTTTCAACTACACCCAAAGCGAATGCAATCATCCGTAACTAGTTCACAATTGGCACTACCCTATATCCTTGAAATTACGAATTAGATAAATTTAAAAAAATGACGACAGACTCATCGAAAATTGATTATCCAGTAAATCTCAACAAGACAGAGAATAGTTAAGGTCGACGCTCCGGAAATCCGATTTTTTAAAAGACCCAAAATGAACGATAAAAGTATGTAAGGACGCAAGTAATGTTTATAAACTGTATATCTCAGTACGGGTATGTATTTACATTTATCTAACAATATATATCTAATAATCAATACCTAAACTAATTTTCTTGTAAAGATTGATTGCCTTCCGGAGTGATTTTGCCTAGGCAAATATGTATCTTGATATCACGCGAATCATCATACTGCGAAAATATTCGATTTCTAATGTTTGATCAGCAGGCTCAAGATGGCACTTTAAGCCTTAGTTATACAGATAACTATTATATCCGTTTTTTTTTTCTCTAAATTTCTAATTAGTTTTCGCGTCTTTCATCAAACTAAACACTATGGGCGTAAAACACCTCAAACGAAATCCATCTTTACATGTCAATCGATTTCTTTATACTTATTAAAGCACATTGACTTGTTACTGAATATTCTTACGAGGCGGAATTTTCTCCTTTAGAAATATTTTCTAATTTCTAAATACGTCTCGGAATATTTTCCAGCTAATTTAGAGTACATTTGTGGAAGTTGCATATTAAGTGTTTTCGCCCTCAATTATGTGGGTCTTAGGATCACTTAAGTATAATAGTTTTGAATTATTACCAAAGCGGGTAAGTCAGAAATGACCCTCTTCCTAACTTAGATATCCCAACAATCTCCAGACGACATTAATACAATTCACTCAGTGGTCCTTCAACATGCATTTTCCTGTAGCTGTCATGCACTATATGTCAAAGAAAATAAAGAATAGTTATAAATGGTACTTAATAATATATTTCAGATAAAAATAAAAACTAGTTTTATCTCTAATTTTCCAAGTACTTTTCACGTCTCTAAGCAAACAAAGCATTTTAAGCTTAAAATCCCCCAAATGAAATCCATCTTTTCCTGTGAATTGATTTCATCCTAAGAATTCCTTAATTTACCTTGTTACTGATTTTTTGTTCCGAGACGGATTTTTATCACCCTCAGAAATGTTCTCTGAATTTTAGATACAACTGAGAGTGTTTTCCACCTAATTTAGAGTATATATATGGAAGTTGTGTATTTCGCCCTCAATTATGCTGTTCTTTAGGATCACTCAAGCATAATAATTTTGAAATATCCATAAGCGGATGCTTTTACCGAGAAGAACACAACTCGACCAATTTCTTAAATATCTGAAGTTACCACTAGAAAAGAAAAAAGTTAGAAACGACCCTCATCCTAGAGTAAAAATCCGATCTCTAGACAACATTAATACAGTTCATCCAGTTATCCTTCAACCAGCATTTTCAGTAGCTGTCATGCACCGTATGTCAACGGAGGTGAGGAATCAAGTTTTAAATCTTAATTAATTATACATGTCGAGATTGTAATACAGTTGACACACTCTCGTATAAAATTTGGGTGAAGGTCAAAAGCTCATTATAATTTCTTCTCAATTGGTATCATAGTTTTGAGAGAGTCTGCCTAAAGTAAAGTGCATTATGATGCAAAACAATCCTTCATAATGTGAAGATATATCTATATCTCTAACAATATAGATAGATAGATATAGATTTATATATATATATATATATATATAT
>JAGKTI010022704.1:0-15138 GCA_018397915.1 Birgus latro
TTTTTTACGAGCACAAAAACTCCTGTAGCCCAGATCGTCATGCAACAGCTGCTGCACACTTCTGACAGACACATCTGCCAGCAACTGTGGGTTCTTTTCTTTTAAATCCCGTGCTGTTAGCCTTGGATCCTTGCTAACTTGCCTTGAGATCAGCTGACGGGTCCTGAAGGTTGTCTTACGAGGTCTCCCAGGCTTGGGAAGTGGAGTGGGAGGAATGGCCTCCCCACTGTCCTTGAACCGCTTCACCAGTCTCTGCACTGTCCTCAGTCTAACACCATCTGAGTTGCAATAAATGGGAGTTTGTGGCCAGCTTTGTATAAAGTAATCACTTCCACACGTTACTTTAGGCATGATGAGAATGTGGTAGGTAACCAAATAAGTGTGTTATTTGAGTCAAAACATGCCCTCGTGGTGCATCACACACAGAGACAATCCTCCTCCTGTGGCTGCCCAAACATTACTGAGCCTGCTCCTGTGGTGCCAAACCTATCAGGCAGGGTTGCCAGCTCCCGTTGAAAAAGCGTCAGCTCATTTCGCATCACAAGGGAGGGTAGTATTGACCCTACTTCACTTAACGTGAAAAAGAATGACGTCGGCAAAAAAGGGTCAATACTTTTCGCGCCTACTGTATATATATATTCAGGCCGTGGATCAGTGGGTTAGAGCGCTCCGCTCTGGCCGTAGGGTCGGAGGATCGGATCCACCCAAGGGTCATTGGTAGACATCAGGAAGGGTATCCGGTCATAAAATGCTGCACGCTCCAATCCAAAAAGGCAAGCATGTTGCAGCCTTCAAAAACGAAATGAAACGAGACCTCGATATTCAATACCGTACTGAAAAACTTCAAAATACACGTATCTAGTCATTTCACACCATTTTAGCACCATTGACAATGTTTTTTGGTAAAAAAAAAAAAAAAAAAAGCATCACGGCAATACTTACGTGTGACTGATATCAGCTGCCTAAATTTACACAGCTTCCGTGTCAATTGCACAGCTCAGGATGGGTTTAGCAAGCTGAAAATTGCACAGCAAGGTGCATCTGTTGTTCCTCTTCAGTTTGGCAAAAAAAAAAAAAAAAAAAAAAAAAAAAAAAAATCGGCCCAGGGTCGGCCATTGGGTCCTGACAAATTACGGATGCTCAGTCATGGAAGGGTTAGAATACGGTAAGTACTTACTTATTATAACAAAACTTATCTTTCTTGCACTCCCAATGTTGTGTACTAATTCTGATGGTACCCTGTGCGAGCACAAATTCGCAGTAGTATACAAACTGTCAGTTGTAAAAACTGTCCTGTGTTTCATAATCATACTGAATTTTACCACTCCTAGACAACTGTAACTGAGACACAGGGCCCACACTCATATCCCATTATGACTACAGCATAAATGTTATTGAGAGAGCTAGGGAAATAACAGAGGGAGGTTTTAGGAAGGGAAGAGGTTGTGTAGATCAGATATTCATTCTTAGATCTTTAGTGGAAAAGTTTCTAGAGAATGGAAAGAAGTTGTATGCAGCCTTCATGGATTTGGAGAAACCATATGACAGGGTGGACAGACAAGGATTGTGGAAAGTATTAAGAATATATGGAGTAGATGGGAAGTTGTTGAAGGCAGTGAAGAGTATGTATGAGGGTGCTAAGGCTGCAGTGCGTGTGGATGGCAAACTGAGTGAATCTTTCCATTTGAAGGTTGGATTGAAACAAGGATGTGTCATGTCTCCATGGTTGTTCAGTCTGTACTTGGATGGGGTTATAAAAGAGATACAAGGTCGGGGAGTGGATGTTGGAGCGGCCCTAGTGAGAGAGGGTAGTGTTTGGAAACTCCCTGTATTGTTGTTTGCAGATGATACTGTGTTGTTGAGTGAAGACAAAGGGGAGCTGCAAGGCTTGGTAGATGAGTTTGGGAGAAAGTGAAGAAACGGAATCTAAAAGTGAATGTACGGAAGAGTAAAGTGATGGTCTTCAAGAGCAGCGAAGTCAGTGAATGTACAGTGAGATTGGATGGGGAGGATATGGAGAGTGTGAGTTCATTCAAGTACTTGGGCAATGTCATGAGTAAGGATGGAAGTCTGGAGGGTGAAGTGCTAGAAAGGGTACAGCAGGGAAGGAAGGTTCCTGGTTCCTTGAAAGCAGTGATAAGGAACAGGGAAGTGAGCATGGAAAGGAAAAAGCTGCTACATGACAGTATTGTGATACCAACTCTTCTTATGGAAGTGAAGCTTGGACCCTGTAGGAGGGGCAGAAGTCAAGAGTGAGAGCAGTGGAAATGAGTTATTTGGGAGGAGCATGTGGAGTCATATGGAGAGACAGACTAACAAATGAGGAAGTGAAGGTGCATTGTGGTGTGGATGTGGATGTGATAGGAAGTATTAGGAAGAACACAATAAGGTGGTTGGGTCATGTGGAGAGGATAGAGAGTGAGAGACTGATGAGGAGAGTGTATATGAGTGAGGTGGAGGGGGGGGAGAGGGAGGAGGAGGCCAAGGATGAGATGGAGGGATGGAGTGGAGAAGTATATGAGAAAGGAGCGTGTGAGCTGGAAGCAGGGCAGTGAAATGGCAGGAGACAGAGCGACATGGAGGAGATTTGTTTGTGGCCACCCCTTACGGAATTAAGGCGTCTGGCAATAGATAGGTAGATAAATGTTTGTCATTGTAGTTATCATATTAACCCTTCAGCCTGGAGATCTCTGTCCTAATATAAATCTGGTTATGTTATGCCCCGTATTTGAGAGACGGTTACTCGTCCTTCCAAATTCGCAGGCTACAGCGGGTTCGTATTCAAGACCGGGTCGGCAGTTCTAAGGAAAGGACTGGACACAAAAACAAGGCGGTGAATTGTTACACACATGTATTACAAATATCTTCCCAGAGACAAATACTACATCAATAGATACACTAGATTCTGGGTTGGCTGGAAATGGGTTAACACAAGGTTTTACTGAATTGAATCCTGTCTCTATATCAGCTCAGGGAAAGTATGGTAATATACACCCAGCACTTACGGCACTTAGATTACACTTACAATTCTGGATACAGGAATACACTTGCTATAATTTCCCAAACTCGTACAGCACTGGACGGCACCGATGCAGATACAATTATGTTAACACCTGGTGTTGATAGGCACTCACCTGGCCGGAAGTCTATCTCGAATGGAGTCTGCCGCTCTACGGTACACTGTGAGGGGGGACTGCGGTATTCCAGTGAGACACTCGGAGGTGCTAGACATCACAACTAACGTGCCTGTACACTGGGGTGGGTGGGGGGGAAGGTCTTTAATAAACAAGGGGGTGGCACGATTGGTATAATATAATTTCTTCTGTTGGTCACTGCGTGTCAACAAGTGGGTTGGTGGAGGGTTAGTGCCCCTCCCTGTAAAACAACTCAAAGTCAAATGGCCACCCTTCCGGGATTATGGCGTCTGGCAATAGATAGATGGTCACTGTGGTGTTTCACTTGCGTGCCTGTGCACTAGGGAGGGAGAAGTTTCATTAAGCAAGGGGATGGCACAATCAATACAATATAATTGTTCTGTTAGTCACTGTGGTTTCATTTACTGGGGGGGGAGGGCACGGGTCTTCACTCAGGATATACACTAGACCAGAATCACTAGTGGGCTCGTCCAATCTTATACTTTGGGCTCCTGGTCACTTTACCACGAGAATACACTATACAGAATCACTTGTGTTGTACAAACAACCATATACATAAATCTGGGTCTAGAAGGCACACACTGGTAAAGTCCATCTGTTTTACTATCACTGGTGGGCCGCAGGTTGATTCCTTCATCCAGAGGACAGGCAGAGTGACATGCCCTGAGCGGGGCCCCACACGTAGTCGTGGGGCTAAGGGCTTGGCCCGAAGAGAGCTAGGAGATGGGCCCTACGTCGAGTCTGAGAGAGACTTGGAGAGGTCCCACCAGCAGGTAAGTCGCGCCCTGGCGTTCGAGGCAACTCCCAGGGTGGCTGAGGACCTAGGATATTGGAACCCAGGGTGGCTGGACTGCGGCAACAGCTGGAGGACGGTGTCGCCGTCAGGGTCGTCACACAGGAACCTCGGGCTGGGGGAGTTGTTGAGGGGGTCCAATGTCGGCTGCTATGTCTACTAGGGCTCCGCCTTGGCTGCTGCTCGCACTGGTGGAGTTGCAGGGAACCAAGACCTCGGGTGAGGCCTTGCCACGGCTCGGGGGAAGGGTCCTCTCCAGCTGCAGGATCCTGTGGGAGAGAAGCGGACTGTGGCCTGCTCTACCTCTGGCCTGGCGCAGTTAGTGGCCGTCGTCAGATTGGTCCAGGGGGTTGTAGCTCTGGTGCGGCTAATGGCCTGTACCGTCTGTACCGTGGAGTAAGGAGAACTAGTAGCAGAGGGACGGACGATGGCCGATCCTGCCTCATACCCAGCACAGCTTGTGGCCGATGCTGCGGCACTACTCTGGGGGGAACAGCTACAGGATTTGGACGACTGGGGGCGTGTTCTACCTGACCAACACGCATCCGTGCCGTGGCCCTGCAGCGGGGATGCAACTGGGGAACGGACTGGCCGGTTCTGCCCATTGCCTGGTATGACTGTGGCCAATACTGCGGTGTTGTGTGGAGTTGCAATTGCAAACTCCTCCCCTTACCTGGCGAGTGGAATTTTGGCTGGAGACTAGGCGCTGGCGACTGCTACCTTCCCGGGACGTCGGCTGGGAATAAGAGGGGCGTCAGGGAGGGATACAGGTGCGCCGTTCCTGTCCCAAGCCGCACAGTGTCAGCAGCGGACCCCCGGTAGTCCTGGGGGGGCTGGGGGTGTTAGTGTCATCTGCATCGGCGTCAGTGACATCTGCACCCCTTACCCCTAACTCGTGTATTCCACCACTTTCCCCCATGAAGGAGTCGTGACCCTATAACTGGAGGTGATACACGTTGGCATTGTGCGTTTGGTGGAAGGGCGTGAGGGGGCACAGGAAGGTGGACCAGTAATGGGTGGTAGTGGGGGGCTGCAGGTGGTGGGCGTAGGCGGCGCGGAGGGTGGAAGGGCGGCGCGTCTGCTGGAGGATCTATAGCAGGTGATGCATGTTCCGGACGCGGTGGTGTCGTCCGAGAGAGGGAATCCAGGTTATCCTTCGGGCACACATGGTGGTGGTGGTTCTGGGGAAAATGCTGGTTAAGGGCGGCCCGGTCTGTTCATATAGTACAGTCCACCAACATTTATATTATAGCCGTTTTTCTTTTTTTAATGGAAGGAAGAAGGAACCAATGGCCATGGGCCCGCAAACCGTTCCCTCCAAGAACAAACAAAAACAACACAAAAGAGAGCCAAATTCAAGATCCGTTCATTTCGAAATGCCTGGACACACTGCATTTGAAAGACTGGAGATTATAGGAAGTAGGAATACAGACAGAGGAAGACAGTTCCAGAGTTGACCAGTTGCATAAATGAAGGACTGGGAGTAACGGTTAACTCTTGCATTAGAGAGTTGGACAGAAAAGGGATGAGAGGTTGTTGCTAGATGGGTACTACGTGCCCGTTGTAGAGGTGGAGGGATTCTAGTAGACAGTTCAGAGGAACAGTGGCCATTGAAGTAGCGATAGAAAAGAGATAAAGATGCAACATTGCGGTGAAGAGACAGAGGTTGAAGGGAAGGAGAGTTAATGAGACGAAAAGCCTTTGACTCCACCCTATTGAGAAGGGCTGTATGTGGGGATCCTCCCCACACATGAGAGTTGTACACCAAACAGGGGCGAATAAAACTTGTGTATAAAGTCAACATCTGTGTAGGGGTAAAGAAGGTTCGGATTCAGCTTAGCACACCTAATCTCTTGGAAGCAGATTTCACAAGAGATATAATATGTTCTTTCCAAGATAAATCCTGAGTGAATGAAACCCCAAGCATGTTCAAGGATGATGTAGGAATGAGCTGGACATTATTAAACATCAGCGGGTACTCCTGTGGAAGGTTTTGTCTGGCTGATAGGTGCATGAACTGAGTCTTTGATGCATTAAAAGCAACAAGATTATTTTTACCCCAATCAGAGATACAAGCCAAGTCAGACAGGAGTGCCATAGCCTCATCCCTTGTTTGTTGAAGTAACTGCTGAGACGGGCGTTGCGGGAACCGAATGGAAAGGTGAAGGGTGGAATCATCAGCATATGAGTGGATAAGGGCTAGATGTACAGCTTAGAAGGTCATTGATGAATAAAAGGAAGAGAGTTGGTGATAGGACAGAGCCCTGAGGAACACCACTGTTGATAGATCTAGGAGAAGAACGGTGGCCGTCTACAACAGCGGCTATAGAACGACCAGAAAGGAAGCTAGAGATGAAGGCACTGATAGAAGGATAGAAACCGTAAGAGGGCAGTTTAGAAATTAAAGAGTTATGCCAGACTCGACTGAAAGCCTTTGAGATGTCAAGCGCAATGGCAAAGCTTTCACCAAAGTCCCGAAAGAAGGATGACCAGGAGTCTGAAAGGTAGGTGAGAAGATCGCCAGTGGAGCGTCCCTGATGAAACCCATACTGATGATCAGAAAGAAGGTTGTGATAGGAATGATGCTTTAAAAAATTTTCTGTTAAGAACGGACTTAAACACTTTCGAGACACAGGATGTTAAAGCAATTGGACGATAGTTAGAGGGTTGAGAATGGTCTCCCTTCTTTGGGACTGGCTGAATGAGAGCAAACTTCCAGCAAGAAGGAAAGGTATAAGTTGATAGACAAAGGCGAAAGAGCTTACCTAGGCAGGGTGTAAGCACAGAAGCACAGTTCTTGAGGACAACAGGAGAGACCCCATCAGGACCATATGCCTTGTTAATATTGAGGCCAATGATGGCTGAAAATACATCAGCTGAAGAAATTTTAATGTCAGCCATGAGGAAGTCAGAGGGGAGAAGTGATGGAGGAACAGCACGAATCATCTGAGGTGGAATTGGAGGAGAAAGTCTGAGCAAAGAGATTGGCTTTATCAGTAGAAGAAATAGCTACAGAGCCATCAGAGGAGGGAAGGATGATGAGGTAAAGTTGTTAGAAAGGTTTTTGGCAAGGTGCCAGAAGGAGCGTGAAGAATTTAAGTTGGAGAGTTGGGAACATTTAGTGTGGATGAAATTATTTTTAGCAGAATGAAGAACAGACTTAGCACGATTCCAGGCAGAAACATAAGAAAGACGTGATTCAGGGGTGGGTTGGCTCCGGTACCTTTTGTAGGCACTCTCCTTGTTGTGGACAGCATTAGAACAAGTGTGATTAAACCAAGGCTTTCTTGCTTTAATCAGAGGATATGAGAAAGGAATGTATGCTTCCATCCCCAAGAGAATAACCTCCGTAATGCGTAAGGCACACGCAGATGGCTCCCGGCCATGGAAGCAATAATCATTCCAGGGAAAATCAAAGAAGTACTGCCTGAGGGCCTCTCAATCCGCAGCTCCAAAGTGCCACAGACGACGTTTCTTTGGAGGATCCCCAGGCTGCACCGAAGCAATAGGACAGGTTAAGATAATAAGGTTATGATTGGAGGAGCCCAGCGGAGAGAAAAGATTAACAGTGTAAGCAGAAGGATTAGTTGTAAGGAAAAGGTCAAGTATGTTGGAGCTCTCTCCAAGGCGATCAGGGATACGGGTAGGGTGCTGTACAAGCTGCCCTAGGTCATTAAGGATAGAAAAGGTATAGGCTTGTTCACCAGGTGGATCAGTGAAAGGAGAGGAGAGCCAAATTTAGTGGTGAACATTGGAATCTCCAAGAATGGAGATTTCAGAGAAAGGAGTGTCACGAATATCCTGCATCTTGAAATTGTGTATCGTAAATCGTGACATTGACTAATTTTGCAGGAACGATTGAACAGTTCTGAAATCCATAGAACTTCATTCATTCTCTTAACCGTCCACTTCTGTACTTATGTTTGCATCAAGTTGTCAAAACTTTCGTCAGCTCACGAGTGACTGTCTTGATGTACAGACAGTGCATTCCTCTAGCGATAATTTGTGAATTGTCATTCCTTTGCACTTGCCTCACTGGCCGTTAGTTGGCCACGCCTTTTCACATGATGCTCATTGTGTTCGGCCAGCATCGAGCTTCAGTCGTCCAGTGACAGTCTCGGAGAGTGGAAGTGCTGTGCGCAAAGCTCAAGCGGGTCTCTTTTCTTAGAGATCACAAGTCTCGGCTGTATCGGCGTATTCCCAAAGCTCCCATCAATTTGGTGATGGTCTCATCTCTACTGATTAGTATTTCTTTTGTTTTTCCTAGGCTTAAGGTTTTTGCTTATTTAGCTCAGTGCTTTATTTAGCTATTTGTTTGAGTGCTTGAGTGAGTGCATTTCCCTTTCTTGATTTTGAATAGATTCATGTAATGCAAATTAATTTTCATGTAATTAATAAATTTACGTTCGTTTTCTTGAGCTTTGTTAAATGTAACAGTCGTGTTTGATTTCCCCACATGTTTAGTACACTTTTGCTACTCCAAGTTAGCACAACTACTTATAATCACGACTGGTACTTAGGCCAGCTCTTGGTATTAATTCTTAAATCTGTTGTGCCAGCTAGGAGTTTGGCTTAGCCAAGATCCTGTTTATTATTATTATTTTTTTTTTTTTGAATGTTAAGAGATGAACTAACTTTCTCAGAGGCCAACAGTACAGTAATACAGCCTTCTTGAGTGTTTAGTCTCTGCTGTGTACTGTTGAGAAAGTCTATAAATTCTTGACTCCAGAAAATTGACAAAGTAAGCCAGCATAAAAGTGAAATCGCCACTCGATTTCATGAGTTGATTCTCTCCTGATAATTGACTCGATAGTTATTCCTAGTGTCCATAGACACATTCTCATTTTCCCCCTGACATCTGGCGATCTCATTCCAGGATATAAACTACTAGCTTTGAAATTATTACCCAAATCATCCACTCACTCTTAGGTAGACTGCTGCACACCAGCCAGCATATCAGTCTTAGTCTTCAGTTAATCTCAATCTGAGCATCATGGAAACAAGTACATACCTACAGGAAGCCAAAGATATGGGGCTTACTAACCCCCAGGAAATCAAACCGTACGTGCTGTCGTGTGAGAATGCCGCCCGTGAAGAGTGGAAAATTCAACGTGAACACGAGCGAGAAATACGTGAGTACGAGCAAGCACAGCATGAGGAACGTGAAAGACAACGTGAACACGAAAGAGAGCAACGTGAATACGAGCGAGAACAGAAAGAACGTGAGCGCGAGGAACGTGAACACGAGCGAGAACTACGTGAACACGAGTGAGAACTACGTGAACACGAGCGTGCCGAGCGCAAGGCACGTGACAAACACGAGCTTGAAGCGCTGAAGTTCAAGCAAGACTCCTTGGCTTCAGGCACATCCGGTGCAGCCAACCCAAGCTCCACGAGTGCTCTCCCAGCACCTGTTCTAGCAAGTCCACGCCTCAAACTTCCATCTTACAAGGAAGGCGAGCGAATCGAGCCATTCATAGCTCGTTTCGAAGATATGGCACAGCTGTACAATCTGGATGAGGCAGCTAACCGGCTTCAGTTCCTTAGCCTGTTTGAGGGCCATGCCCTCGACATTCTCCACAGAATTCGCAGAGATAATCTCACGTACGAGATGAAAGACTGCACTCATCAAAGCGTACGATCTTACCGTTGATGACGCTAGGAATCAGTTCGTGAAGGCGTGTCTCCAGGAAAAGGGGACAGCTGTTCAGTTCCTTGACCGTCTCACGGCATATTTAGACGAGTGGATGGAGAAGGATGAGACTCCCAGCACACGAGAGGGAATAAATGACCTTGTGCTGCGCACACAACTGGAAAAGTCATGGCCTGCTGAGCTTATGGCCCAGCTCAAGATGTGCAAAGTAAAAGATGCAAACCAAATGGTGGAAAAGGCTGATGCTTTCTTTACTGTGTATGAGTACCAAACTCATAAGCAACAGCCATAGAATAGGAAAGATCCTGCTAAGTCTGGTAAGCAATCGCAGACTGAACCCCAGCATCAAGGCCATTCTCAGAATAATGGCCAAGGTCCAAACAAACCGCAGAAGGACCAGGGGCAGAATACAGACACCTGACTGGAAGAGGTACAAGCAGTACCCTAACCAGCAGCAGTATCCCAAACAGCAGCAGAACAAGGATAAGCCACTTAATCATCAGTCAGGACAACCAGCTTTAGTGTTTCGGAGGCAGGAGGCAAGCACAGCCTTCATTCCCGGACAAGCGCACGATGGTGCTGTCCCCACAAGCACAGGTACTTCCCCACAGCTCACTAGTCCCCCTCAGATGGTGAGCCCTCCTCCACAGGTGGTCAATGCTCCAGCCCCTCAGATGGTGAGCATGACCCCACAGGCATATAGTTCTCAGGGTGCTACGTTTGCCGCATTGTACGTTCCACAGTCTCATCAATGACTGGCTACTGCCTCCTCCACAGGCCCTCCCAAATAGTGTCTTCCTTGTTCAGCCAGGGTTTGTGGAAGGTGTTTCTGTTAATGTCCTGAGAGACAATGGTTCCTCAGGTTGCACTGTCAAGCAGAGTCTTGTTCGTCCTGAAGAATATACAGGCAGACATGTCCAAGCTCAGCTTATTGACGGATCAGTGAGATTGTTCCCTGAGGCACGTATCCAGGTAGCATCTCCCTTTTACACAGGTTCAACAGTTGCAGTTGTCATGCAAGAACCTGTTTGATCTCATTATAGATAACATACCAGGTGCCAAGTCTAGTTGCACCGTAGATTTTACTACTCAGACTTCGGCTTCAGTAACACGAGCCATGGCCAAGGCTCCAAATCGTGTCGCCCCGGTGGCCATTGCATTGCCGCAAGATCTGATTTGTAGTCAAGATGTTGTCCAAGAACAACAGTCTGACCCGACACTTGCTGTTGTGTGAAAGAAACAAAAGGGTAAAGTGACCAAGTATTCACAGGGTGGACGGGCCAGGTTCCTTCGCAAACAAGGGCGGCTCTACCGTGAGTTATGAACACCCCAGGGCGAAGTTCGACTGCAGTTTTTCATTCCCGTGAATTATCGCCAAGCAGTGTTAGAATAGGGTCATTGTTCAGAATCAGGAGGTCATGTGGGCAAAAAGAAAACCCAAGGCCGTATCCGTGCTGACTTATTCTTGCCAGGAATGGGACAGGAAATAGATAGTTTTGTGCACTCCTGCAATGTGTGTCGACATACCACCATTCAGGAACGTTTCCTTCCTGTGCCGTTTGAATCCACGCCCATAATCTCTGAGTTGCGTGAGAGAGAGGGCAGTGGTAATGTGGGTGCAGACCTGATGTCTCGCCGTTGGCCCCACAGGACATATGTCTAGGGTCTGTACATACATATGTACTGTAGATTATAAGCGCACAGCCACGGCGATCCCAACTATGGACACCGACGACGAGCCCTTATTAGTTGTAAGTGTAGGGCTTGTACATTCTGTATGTACCGTAGGTTAAGGGGGAAGTTCAAGACCCCCGCAGAGGCACTCTGAGGTTGTGTCTGAATTACCTTGTGGTGTGTCTCGAGCTGTGGGCCTCTCTGAGGATTCCCGGAGAATACACAATATCCACATGAGTGTTCACACCCACGCAGGGTGTTAAAATGTGACATGCCTGAGTTTGCATAGGGATTCTCGACTTACCTTTGTCATGCCGAGAATTTTAGGCACGCATAGAAATATTTAAATATCCCACCGGTTTGACCACCAGTGTCGTGCCGAAAATTTTAGCACTATAGAAATTTAAGATATCCCACCGGTTGACACCAGTTTAAGGGCACAAAAATTATGCGATGCCCTCTTAATAAAGAAGATTTATCTATCACACCTCATTAACACCAGTGTAACAGTTAGAACTTTGACTATATGAATTAATTAGATTTTTACTGATTACTGAATACTACTGAGGAAGAAATCCTAGAATTTTAAAGGCCTCGTAAATTGATTACCACTAGGAAGAAATACCAACAGGTAGAAGTAGAATTAATTTGGTAGGCAGGCACCACCCAGCGATTGCCAGGAAAGAAGTTATTAGTCCCACTCAGTGAAAGATGGGACACTGAGGCCTAGGAACAGTAATCAGGGTAGCGTGAGAAAATATGAGTGCGTGAATTCTATAGATAGTAACATACCTTGCTGGCCACTCGACCTCACAGTCAACTTCCCAGAGGAGTTTAGACCAAAACACATAAGAAAATTTAATTAACTAAGATTTACTAACCTTAATATACATAAAATAAAATTCACCTTCAAACAAAAAGTAACTAGTACACAGTTATACTACAGTCTCTGATTCCACCAGATTAACTGAGAGAAATAATGATCTCTTTTCCACAAAGTATAAATCAAACTGACTCACATATCACGGTACAAAACTAATTATTCGAGAGAACACCACCACTGACGTTCCTTGGGCTTTTACACTCAACAAGATGTTGATAATACTGCACACAGATGAATTACTCGCCCGAAACATAAAATGCATACATTAAGAATACACATAACTCGACCTCTTAACCCAACACGAGGTACACAAGTAAAGAGAAAAAGAATATTACAAACTCTGGCGTGACTTGCATAAACCACGGTCTCAAATGGACTCGCAGTATATTTTCCCAGGCTCACAACTTGTCACCAAGGATTACTCTAGATTTAACATATTCACCCCTATTTTCCATGGGTTTACACAATTTGACAAATCCATGTATATGATCGGTTGCACAAGAATGATTCAATATGTAAAGTTCACGGTGCTTGCAATACCCTGTATGTTAGGAAATCTGACACTACAAAGCACACTCACTTTTATCTAGAATACTTCTCTTTAGGAGAAAAAGCTTTTACAAGTGGACCATGCAAATACCTAAACGACAACTATGCATAAAGGAATGAACTAAGTGGAACTGTGTAAGGGCTTTGGCAATTAGCACTACGAGGCTTTTCGTAGACGGCAACCAGACTCCTCGACGCCACACCGACAATCTGTGGATTCGTCCTCTCTCAGTGAACTATCAGCTCGAAGTCACATAAAGGAATTGGGGAATATTATCAGTCAACTTACTTTATATATATATATATATAGAATGTAGTCTAATTATTGAGGCATAAGGGGGGGGGAACAAGAAATAAACTCTAGACTGACCTGTGGATTCGTCCTCTCTCAGTGAACTATCAGCTCGAAGTGAGGGCCTGCGACAAGGATGCTCTGGCGTTTTCGCGATGATCTCAACAACGGATCTGCCTTTGACTTATTACTCTACAGTTTACTTACTATACAATCGTCAAGGAACTTGTAACAAGGAATTTTCTCTTTCCTCTACTTAGACAAAATGACTTATGATGATTCAAATTTTGTGGTAGCAACATGGGTCTGACAGTTTTTACCGAAGCCTAAACTCACGCGTTCACTTAATTTTATCCTTTGTGTCGCGTTGTCTGGACTACGTGATCTGGCGACAGTGAAAAATAAATAAATTTCGCGGCTATGAATGACTATAACCAATATCAGACTTTTCCTAAGCTAATAGACATTATTATTTAGTACAACGAGATGATAAACACAAACTCAACCACAAAATTCTGAATTCAAAGTGCAAATACAACTTATCACGAATTTTAATCTTGAATCAACTTTCTTTGCCTCTTTATCAAAACAGAACATGAATTTGCACGTCCATCTCGCTCCACACGGTCTTACATGTTAATAATATTACTCTCCTGCTACACTTTAACTAAGAACAAGCCCAAAAAATGAATTACAAGGTCCACTTCCCATACATTGCATTAATTAAACAGGGTCCAGAACTACACTTACACCACACTTAAAATAACCTAAATTACATTTATATTACACTTACATTATACTTATACTAAACTTAAAATTACCGCACTACACCTTTATTAGCTATAAGTGTATAGTTATAAGTGCCCAGTCATAGCGATCCCAACCATGGACACTGATGACGAACGGGCAGTCGCGGCGATCCCAACCGTGGACACTGATGAACGGGCAGTCGCTGCGATCCCAACCACGGACACCGATGACGAGCCCTTTATTAGCCGTAAGTATAGATTATAAAGGGCAAGTATTAAGAAAATAATGGCAACCTCAAATGTACAAAACTCTTGCTGTCAGTTGATTTTCAGGTAAAGTGTACTTTTCATTGTATATGAATTGATTGCTGGGCGGATGGTAATTGAAATTTAGTACAAATTTTTTGTCACGTTGACACTATTGATGCTCCACCTTGACTCATTCCACAGGTATAGTTGGTGGGTGAAGCAATTTTGATGTGCGGGTCAGCTGGCTGTCTCTGCCGCATGCTGCCACCTCTTCTCCTCTACCCTCGTTGCCTTTATTTATTATTGATTTGTATCATTATCACTTTACACATAGGTACAGTTACACTACAACAGTCACAGCTACACCGTGTATCACATACACCACACTACATAACAATTAATTGTCAATGTAAATGTAGCGAACTTTCTCTCAGTTTGACCTGAGTACAGGATTTTTCACTGTCATCACAGAGTTTTTCCCTCAAGCTTGCTTCTCTTAACATCAATATGAGGTTTTTACGCTCATAGGCGACAGTGCTTTTCTCCTGTAGCAGGACAGTACACACACCACAGTGTGAATCTTGTGTGACTGAGCTAGGGTATATATACAGTAGGCGCGGAAAGTATTGACTTTTTTTGCCGACGTCATTCTTCTTTGCATTAAGTGAAGTAGGGTCAATACTACCCTCCCCTGTGAAGCGAAATGAGCTGACGCTTTTTCAACGGGAGCTGGCAACCCTGCTTGATAGGTTTGGCACCACAGGAGCAGGCTCAGTAATGTTTGGGCAGCCACAGGAGGAGGATTGTCTCTGTGTGTGATGCACCACGAGGGTATGTTTTGACTCAAATAACACAGTTATTTGGTTACCTACCACATTCTCATCATGCCTAAAGTAACCACAAGCAAGGACAAACGTGTGGAAGTGATTACTTTATACAAAGCTGGCCACAAACTCCCATTTATTGCAAATCAGATGGTGTTAGACTGAGGACAGTGCAGAGACTGGTGAAGCGGTTCAAGGACAGTGGGGAGGCCATTCCTCCCACTCCACTTCCCAAGCCTGGGAGACCTCGTAAGACAACCTTCAGGACCCGTCAGCTGATCTCAAGGCAAGTTAGCAAGGATCCAAGGCTAACAGCA
>JAGKTI010022705.1:0-15138 GCA_018397915.1 Birgus latro
GTTAGGTTAGATGAAGTAAGGCACTGTAATTACTTTGGAGAGTATGAGAGGCAACACGGGACTGCCTTGTGGTGCTCATGCGTGAATGGAGTGAGGAAAATGTTGAGTCCCAGTATTTACTCAACATCAAATTTCTGCCCACACAGAGACTGAATTAGTCAAAATACCCACTAGGCGTAATTTTCAGTCTGAAAATTGAATCCTTTTATTTGTGTGTTATCGCCAACACTTCCAGACAGTTTGAACCAAATCTAATTAAAACTGTTTTACGTTGACCTTCCCAGTGACCCTGAACTTTGACCTATTGTTCTAGAAAATTGAGTTGACTCGCCTCATATTTGACTCTCAATCCTTGCACGAAGTTTGTTTTGAAACATAATTAAAACTGAGGTTATTCAGTTAACACACACACATACGGGCAGAATCCGACCTTGGCCTTGTACTTAATGTTATTAGAACTAAATTACTTCATTCTTGTCTAACCCTCAGTCCTTCCCCTGAGTTTGGTCTAAGCTGGATTATAATTATTTTTGGTGATTTTGCTAAGTCAGCATTTAACTTATCCCTGTGACCTTGACGTCTGACCAAATGTCCTCAAAAACTATACCGGTAGGTTTACCTATTGACTTTCCCTCAGCCATTTGACCAAGGTTGGTTACAAGCGAATAAAAGCCTAAATTATTTTGTTAGCACAACACACACACACACACACACACACACACACACACACACACACACACATCACTGCAAACATAACACTCGGTCACACTTTGGAAGAGTGAGTGTAATAAAAGACTGAAGACAAATTAACCCTTTGAGATTCCGATGACGATTTTGATCGTCATTTCAAAACCAACCTCAGAGATTCCGATGGTGCTTTTAATCATTTTAAGAAACTTCTGTAAAATATTCACCATAAATCGCGTTTAAGCGTCGTAACAAAGAGACTCCAGCATGATGTCAAGGAATGATTGCTCTATGCGTGGCAGGTACTGCACAGCTGGTCTGACTCATGGCTTTGTTTCTTTATCACTTTATTCTTGGTGAACATTTTTCTACAGCAAGGTATAAAATTTTTGTTTTTTGCCTAACTTCAACTTGTCACTTTTACTTTTTATTTTCTTTGTTTTCCATTTTGGAACATACTACGATAAAGTACAACTAATCAGCTTCAAAACAGCACCACAACCAGCATCCTATCATAAAAAGCGCATTTGCACTGACCCATCAAAGGAAAAGATTGTGGAGCGAATATGCGGCCAAGACTAAAAGAAAATTATGCATCTCTTCCCTTTTGCTTTACCGTGCAATAAAATGCAAAAATTACCATAATCTATATATCATTGTAAAGGTAATTTATTGTAGTTTTGCATGGTTTAAACCAGATTTACATATCTTTATTAGTTTTTTTTCCGAATATTTTTCTATGGTAAGGTATAAAATTTTTGGTTTTTGCCTAAATTCAACTCGTCATTTTGACATTTTATTTTATTTTTTCTCCCTTATTGAACATACTACGATAAAGTACAACTATTCAGCTTCAAAACGACACCAGAATCAACATTCTAGCACAAACGTGTATATACACAGAGGGTTCAAAGAAAAATATTGCACTGTGAAGATGAGAGTCATCTTCAGATTGGCTGACTCTACGACAGACATGATGCGTCCAGCCCAGAAATTTCATAGGGTTAAAGCAAGCTAAGCCATTTCCGGAGCCTCTGTGGTACAATGGCAGTGTGTGAGTCTCACAGGCTTGTGGGCGCAGGTTCGCCTCCCGCCAAGGTTGTAAAAACTTTGAGAATCGTTCACCAAGCTACTGACCACTTTGGCGGACACAAGGGATGCTGTGGTTGAACCAGTGTCGAATACTAGAATGCCTGCACCCAATCGGCTTAAGGCGGGCTGATTACACTTGGTTCACAGACTACACACGCACATCCAAAGCCACTACAACAAAACGATTGCATGCACTTCTCACCTTACATACAGTCTCTACCAGATAGCCTAAGCCACTGGGTAGAGATACGTGGCTTGTATCGTCCTTGCTTCGGTAGGGATAGGCCGGTCCTGCAGTGGACCTCAACGGCTGATGGCGATGACGACGAAGCAATATACTGACCTGCTGAACAGCACATTGCATCGTTCTGGGAGCAAATAATTTCAACCCCATCTTCCTTTTCCTCTTGTCTTTTCATCCCACTTCCTACCACCTCTTCTAATCTCTTTGCAGGTAGTTTCTCAACCCCAGTGAGTAGCCTGTTATACCAGTTCCTCCGTGATTAAATGTAACCCATCTGTTTCTTATTTACTCATTCTCCACCTTTCTTACAGCTGGGGTATTACCCACGTTCAGCAGCCTGTCATACCAGTTCTTGGGCGCAACGCCAGACTACTGGTGTCACGTGCCAGACTTGGTCAGTGCCAATTGGACGCAGGAGCAGATCATTGTGTTGGCTGTCCCTCTCAGGTAGGTCCCATTATCTTGCTATTCTCGCCTCCTACATTCTGTTCAGTGAAAATTTATGCCTCACAATCAATTGGTATTATTAGTGGAATGCTAGTGGCATACCACTATGACTTCATTGCATCCACTGGTAAGGAGAAGAACACTTTGGATTTGTTGGCATGCTGTTGTTGCTTCATTGTGTACCCCAGTCAACAAAAGGATACCATGCTGCTGCTACTTCACTGAGTTCCCTAAACATCACTGCCACTGGGTGCACCACAGAGCACCACGGCTTGTGCAACAGCTCACGGCAACCAGGCCACCATTGCTTAGGCTGCTTTTCATTGGTCTAAGTTCCTCCCTTCCCATGCAGTCCCACTTCTTCTCTTAACAAAGGTTGTTAATGTTTGTTAAGCAGATCATAGGTGACCTCTGGTTTTGCAGTTTTGCACATGCAGTATGGCTGGTGTAAAGGACAACCTTTAAATTTTCAGAGTACAGGTTCCCCTTCCCTCAACACCCTCCCCCTTCAACACAGCACAGCTTGTGAATATTTACCCGTCCAGTCCTGACAGATTTTTTACCCAACAGACCTTCAGAACTTGAGCGATTTTCAACTTTTTTTTGTTGGCTCAAACCTCCTCTTTTGGTGAGAAACATCGAATATTCATAGAGAAATCGCCCTCCTGAGCTTATAAATCTTGGTACAGGTGTCAGTCAGCCTTACGTTTTCCTTCTTTCTCAGTGTGTGTTTTTTTTTTTATGTGTCCGACTCTGGGCATAGGCTTTACAGCCTGCTATCAAGGCCCAGTCGTCCTCCTACATACCATACACCTCTACATGTAACCACTTCGGCGCTAACACCCACCGTCCATATTGAATACATGCTAGGGCTGTCTCATACAGGACTGGTGTATTGGTATTAGCGGGGTTATTTTTACATGTCGGCGGGTCTTCTGGTAGATCAGTAAAGCCTGATTTTAATGAAATTCAAATCCTTAAACTGTTCCCTGCACAAGCGAGGATTCGAACCTGGGTCCCACGGGACTGCAAGCCAACTCTCTACCGATCGAGCTACCGCCTCCCCTGAGTGTACCTTGCTAAAGAAAACGAACTATGGAAGGGTTAACTAATTCAAGCCACTTTTAAATTACATATTTATTTATTTATTTGGTACGAATTTATGTGTAGTACAAGTTTATATTGGTTTTCACACAATAATATAGGGGATAAAAGCATTGTTCACTCACCCCAAACCCCAGCATATGGCACCTTCCTTTGCAACACCTTATCACTTCTGTTTGTTTCTCCCTCTAGCTTCTTTGTTTCTTTGTCCTCCACCCCAGGAATCACTTTCACCGTAAATTTCGTCATTGGAGAGACCGCGGGGCAACATATCTTTACTGGCCAGGTTACTGCTAACAGGTGTATTGCCAAATGTGGGGGGAGGGGGGAGGGAGGTCAGGTGGGGCGAGGCAGTATCCCTGCTTGACATCAGGTAGAGGAAGGTCTCCCACATATGCCTACCAAAAAAACCGCGAATCTTGAACAATTGGCAAACAACGGGCCTTGCAACTAATTGACGTATGATGCATGTCAGTGGGTCTGGCCGCGGAAAAAAGTAGAGAAGTGCATCTTATGTTGGTGGGACACGGAGGGTTAAGCCATCTTTGGACTACATATCTTCACTCTGTTTTTGGATAGGATTGTTGGTTCTTTCATTCTTAATTGCCTTCGTGTAACCCCTTCCGTCTGGTAGATGTTGTCACGAGCACTCCCCCCAGCCGGGCATTCCCGAGACAAATCTGTAAAATCGTCTATTTTTAAACTTTCATATCTCAGTCAATACTTAACCAAATAAAACAAACAAGGTGTCATATTACTCATCAATCCTTTGTTTTCAAGTTGATTGCATCAGATGGTCCGTGAAGTGCATGTAGGGAGAGTGAGTGAAAAGGGAATGAGGGCAATTTTTGTTGCTTTTTTGCCAGTGTCCGTATGTGTGACGGAGGTTTGGTGACTCAACTAAGGCTTACACTAGCCATCCACAATAATAACACTTCGATAACACTTCCAGTAGACCAAAATCCACTACAAACACTATTTATGTGAGTAATTTTTCATAATCGGTCATACTTGGTGCGGGTAGGCTGGTAACCATAGCAACGACCTTCAAGGTAGGCTGCCTGCTCGTCTCACACCACCACCACCACCATCCCGTCTTACAAACAGACAGACAGACAGGCACTCACACACTCTCTCTCTCACTCTCTCACTCTGTCTCTCTCTCTCTCTCTCACACACACACACACACACACACACACACACACACACACACACACACTGACGGAGATGAATGTCTGGCTTGCGTTGTTGCTTGATTCCGGCACTGCTGGGCGAGTAGTAGCCTGTGTATTACAACTACTACAGTACTGTTATTACTACTACTACTACAACTACAACCACCACTGCTGCAGCTACTACTGATACTACAACTACCACCACTGCAACCACTATGATTACTACACCTACCACAACTACAACTACTCCTATTACTACCATACCTAATGCATATACTACCACTACTTCTACCACTACAAGTTCTACTACAAAAACCTAAAAAAACAAATAATATTGTGAATATAATAGTTATACATGTAGTCCATACTCGAAAATACTGTATTTTCCACTATGAAAGAATATTTTTTCCTGTAATTTTCTTTTTCATCATAATAAATACACACACATGAAAATTATCAATAAAAAATAAGGCACCGATCTGATAATGAAAAACTGTTTCCATTATTCGCGTAAATAGACAGAGCGGTGGCACAAGGCACCGCACTTCCTCCTCCCTCCTCGCTCCCTCCTCCCTTTCGCCAGTACATTTTTTGCAATAAATTTTTTTTCCTGTGATTTGTACTTTTCATCATAACAAACATACACACATGGAAACTTTCAATAAAAAATAAGGCACTGATTTCATCATGAAGCAAACTTTCTGCTTCCATTATTCACGTAAATAGAGAGAGGTGGCATGAGGATCGACGCAGCTTGTTTCCTCCTTCCTTCTCCCTCCCTCCTCCACCTCCTCCCTTTCTCCATTCCCTACCTCCTCTTCCATCTCCATATCCTTGCCAATATCCCCCTCTCCAGGTTCATCAATACCCTCTGAATCATTCCAATCATCGAAAATAGCAGATGATCGTACAGGGGGAAATGATGGGCACACGTGTAGTGGAGTCCTGTCCTCCACCCTCCTCACACTACGCATAAATATCAACACTCATTATAGCGATCGCTTTCCTGAAAGGAAATCGCTTTCTCTACTCACAATTGGTGATAATGTCATCTCGAGTTCTCTCCCTATCGCGCTATCACTAAGGTCTTTTCTTTCTTGGCCTTTGGACTTCATTGGTGTTGAAGTTGGCGGCTGTGGGCGCTCAGCCAAGGATCCGGACACAGGGAAAACTTTTTGCATAGGTCTAACCATTACAGAGGTAGGCAGATGACTGGAGCATGACTCAGATGCATGCAGGAGCGTGCCAGTGGCTGTGTGTGGTGGAAATAACCTGCGGAATATTCAAACAATGCCGCGAAACACTAGATCACGTATACATGACCCCCAGATGGCCCCGGGAGGACATGTATACATGTCACTTGGACAGGATGGCTTAAGAAAATGATAGCTTCAGTGATGCTATCCTTTCCTTTGGAACTGTATTTTAGGTGTACAAATAAAAGCTATACTGATTTTAGAAAAAAGTTCTGTTTATAATAACAATACATCAACATTAAACTACTTTTAATTTAATTTACATATATAGTATAATTCACAATATCTAAGACAAAACAAACTTTAAAGGGTCATAATATGAAGGAGTTGATCAGTGACAGATCTTTTAGTCAAGAAATATGTCCTTCATCACTGATGGTTACCAAAGATGTCACAGTAACTGATTTGGTTGTGTGGGGATGTCACACTATGGTAAAGTTTGGATGTCACACAAAAGTAGACTTGGGATGTTACCCAATTGTAGAATGGAAATCTCACAGCAAGACAGACTGGGAAATCACATCATTGCAGATTTGCAAGATCACAGTAAGGTATATCGGAGACGTCACACTATGGCAGATTTGGGAGATAACACTAGTGTTGAGTTGAAACATCACACTGGTGGGTGCAGTGGACATGTTAAACTTGTGGGTCATCTGGAGATGTCCTCCTCCAAGCCATCAGCTCAGGTCAAAACATTCAAAACCAGGCCACCACCAATCATTTCAATTCCCTGCTGTAAGAGCTGTAAATCAACAAATCATGTTTTGATGACCAAGATATGTAATGTGCGATGTGATTAAAACTCTGGATGTGCTTTACACATGACAGTAAGAAATTGGAAGCAGGAGTGATTTGCACGATACAGCAAGTCGCTGTGGTAGGATCCGCCTTTTTCAGTCAGGTACATTTCGTCTGAAACCTGTGAAATAAAAAGAAAATGTTTATTCACAGTCTCTGATGCGATTTACAACTGAAAGTTCTATTTCTTGATATTCATCTACCATAAAAATACACCGAGAAAATCTCCCCCTTCCCCCCTTACCCCCAAAATGGGTCACAGGACTACCAGCAATACTGCGAAACATTAACTGTATTTTTTATGGGTGACCACAGAAATAATTAACATCTCTGCATCGGCAATCTATAGAATTTTCAACCCCAGGAATGGGCATTTTGGGGAAAAAAATAAGGTTTTAGAAATTATTTTGTCCATATTCAGTGATTGGGAATGATGAACATTGTAAAAACAATGCAGTTACTTACTACGCTGAGGTGTTTTGCGGCCAGGGTGAGGATTTAAGGGAACTATGGAAACCCGGGAGGTACTGTACAGCTTTAAATAAAGTAAATGTGCAGTTTCTTCCCATGCATTTGGAGGAAACAGGGAAACTACATACCCAGTCCTGCGAGATGTTTCCCAATTTCGTTGAAATCCAGTTGCTCATATTCCCCTATCTCCGATCGTTTTTATTTTTGGGAGAGGGTCTGATCTGCCGAGGAAACACTGGGGGGTCACGATCCCCAAATATCACATCACAGATGAAAGTCCATTGTCCAATATAAAGTAAAAATCAAAGCCATATCTGCACCCCTTTCACGATTGCTGAGAAAATTTAACTTGGTGAGGGGGGCTAAACCCCTGATAATCATGGCTGAAAAACTGTTTACCTGATGTGGCCTTAGGAATAACCAGACAAACTCACCTAGGAAGTCACATTCATAAATTGCCCATATTTCTGATCATTTTTATTTTTGGGAAGGAGCTGATCCCCATGAATCATTGGAGGAGGAGTCACGCTCCCCTAATATCGCATTATGGATGGGAGTCCATTGTACAACAAGTACTTTTATATGAAAGGAATATTTGCCCTCCTTCCTGCATTTTGTATCCTTTATCACCCTTGCCATTATACAAAGGAACCACACACGTACTTGCCCATCAATAAGTACCATACTGCTCACAAAATGCACATTCAGTAGTCTTATTAACTACTCAGCAATAGTCGCTCCACCGCCTTTCAAACATTCCACAGCACACCCACCCATGCCTGGAGCTTTCCCTGTTTTTATATGCCTCCTGCACTTCTCCATCGTGATCAAAGAATCATGCAACTCTCCCAACACAGTCATTCCTTGTCCCCTCCCATCTGTCACAATCTCAGCCTCCTTTTCCTCCTCTACATGTAACAGTCTTTCAAAATACTCTGCCATTCTCTTCCTTACTGCATCCATCTCAGTTAACATCCTTTCAACCTGTGTACTTGCTCTTCCTTCTCAGACTCTCCCTTTCACGCCCTCTTCACCTCCTTCCAATACACTTTCTTATTCTGTCGAAAATTCTCAGTCATCTGCATACCCCACCTCTTATCTGCTGCCACTTTAGCATCACACACAGCCCTTCTTGCTCTATTCCTCTTTTCCTTATGCCTCTCATATGACACCTCATGCTTCCTCTGCAGCCACACTTCATATGCATATCTCTTTTCAGCTACAGCCATACTTACTTCCTCGCACCATCATTCACTTCCCTTTCTTACACCACCACCCACTCATCTCACACCATGCACCTCTTTCACACACCCAAATACAGCACACTTAAACAAACTGCCATTTCTCCTGCACACCGCCTTTTTCCTGATCTTTTACTGTGTTCCATTCATCTTTCAACTTCTACTGATGCTCTATAATTTCTCTCTCTTTTGTCCAACTCACTCACTTTCAAAACCTCCCAGCCACACCTAACTCTCCTAGCTCTCACCTGCCTCACACCTACTCTCAACTTTCCCTCCACCAGGTAGTGGTCAGACATACCTCCACCCTCCCCACTCAATACTCTCAAAGCCAGATTTCTTCCTCTTTCATTCCTGGACACAACCAAATAGTCCATCAATGATCTATCAACAACTGTTTCGCTGCTCTAAGTATAAAAGGGTATACTACAGTTACTCATTACTAAAAAAAAAAAAAAGTATACCCACTACACATCGTCACTGTTTCTAGTGCCATTACTCCCAGCACTGGTGTCTACTGGTTTGCCCCCTTAATTATTAAAATTTCTTCTTATTTGTGCAATGTATACGTTCCGGAAGTCTGGGTAGAACCTTCTGTTAGGCGATTTTAATGTTCTCCACCACCAGTACATTCTTCTCCAGTCACTGATCCACCTGATGAACAAGGCTATATACTTCTAATTTTGCTGAATTACTATACTTGTATATCACTGCATGTATCTCTGATTGTCATATAGAATCAAACATACATGAATCTTCAACTCAGTCAATCCATCTGCTTACTCTGGATTTTTTTTTTTTCCACCACTGGGCTCCAGTAATTGGAATATCATATCAGAAACACCTTTTTTCTCGAGTAAGTCCTGTGAACCTTTCCAGATACCAATGTCTGTGGCACAACAGCACTCTGGATTGGACAACTTTCAGGTAGTATCTCCATGACGTGCTATGAAAGGATTACCATATTGCCTCTACGGCTGAGATTAAGTTAAGAATGCATCGAACATTACGGAGGATGCATTTTCAGACAAAATAAACATACATCCTTATATCTTCGAAATAAGTCAATTTTCCTGTGTGTAACAAGAATCATAGTAACATTATATTAATTTATTTATTTATTTATTTTTTTTTTGTGTGTGGGTGCATTAGCCTCCAAAGTTCAGTGGGTTTACGAGCCTGGTTGTTTATTCAGTGCAAGCTATTTTCTCAAAAAGTATGCTGTCTTCAAGCAATCATAGCTCTGTAACTACAGCACATAGAACTTTTAATTAAAGATCAGAATTCTAAACAGTACTTCATCTCCCACTGCAAGTAACCCCAGCTCTCTAGGTGGAAGCGTTGGGGAGGTAGGAAGTGATGAATGCAGGCACTTTGGGGGGTCATGGAAGGCTGTGTTTGAAGGAGTGGGTGAGTCTGCAGCTGTAACACACAGCCTGTGCACCTGCCTGGGCCAGAGGGATTCAGTGCTAGCACTTGCTCGCGCTTTTCCTTGGCCCATTTGACCTTGACACTCCCCTCAGCTGGCACTGCCACATGTAGAAATCAACACCCCTTTTGCATGTGGTTAGCTTGGTTTATTCGTCCAATTTTTACAGCTTTTCCAGAGTGTAGTGTATGAAAAAGAAAAGAGAAAAGAAATTCTAAGGTTTTTTACACATTACTTTTTGCAAAGTTCATTGTCAGTTTCTGTGTGTGTGTGTGTGAGAGAGAGAGAGAGAGAGAGAGAGAGAGAGAGAGAGAGAGAGAGAGAGAGAGAGAGAGAGAGAGAGAGAGACAGAGAGAGAGAGAGAACCTGACTGACCTACAGTGTTAATTGTTACAGGATATACTCCTTAGTGTATACTTAACCTCACAGTTATTTTTGTAGTTCCAATGGCAGATATGACTGAAGTCTAATTCATAACTAAAATCTCAGAGTAATATTTTTAGTTCCAGTGTCAGATTTGTGGGATGCGTGGTCTGTAATTATTGCTAGGCATGTCGATACCATTATATCGATACATTTGATACTATTTACCTGGAAATATCGATACTGGTGGCTCGGTATCAATTACTACGGGTACTAAAGATATATTTTCCAAACATTTGAAATCATAAACTCATAAATGCTATTTCACTGGGAAGTGACATTTCTAAGATTGATTAGTGCATTGAATGGCAGTGGCAGTGCTCACATTCCCCTAATAGAGTGGCCATATAGTAATGTTAAGCCGAAATGCATCCATTGTTAATAATTTTATTAAATTACAGGTGGTTCATCTGGGTGAAAAAAATATAATGATGTAGCTAACAATCTAGGTCTCGCTATTGGTGCTCGATGCTACCGATACTGGTCAACAAAGTAATCAGTATCGTATTGAAATGTAATCACTGGTATCGCTCATCATTGTGTGTAATTGTCACTTGACATCTGTTGTTTCAGTTCCAGTGGCAGATGTAAGGGGTGCCTGGTGTGTAACTGTAATCTCACAAAATTGTTTTAATTCCAGTGGTAGATGTGAGGGGTGCCTGGTCGGTAACCGTAATTTCACAAAATTGTTTTAATTCCAGTGGCAGGCGTGAAGGGTGCCTGATCTGTAAATATAATCTCACAGTTATTGTTACAGGTCTAGCGGCAGAAGTGAATGATGCCTGCTCTGTAAATGTAATTTTATAGCAATTGTTTTGGCTTCTGTGGAAAACATGAGGGGCACCTGGTATGTAACTGTAACCTCACTGTTATTGTTTTAGTTCCAGTGGCAAACGAGAGGGGTGCCTGGTCCACAACTACAACTACACCGCTGCTGCTCTACTTGGATTCAACCACACGATGTCAAATGTGTCAGCTATTAAGCACACTGATGATGAGCTCATCCCTTGCCACTCCAGAGTCTACAACAGCAGCCAGTACAAGTCCACCATAGTTACTGAGGTCAGTACAGTACCATATTTACTTAAGTAGCACTGAACCACTTAACTCTGCTGAGTCTTATTCTAGGGGCGCAAAATTTAGCACTCTTGAAATTTGAGAAAATTCCCACCGAACTGACACCAGTGTAGGGGCGCAAAATTTCGCATCCCTTAAATATATTATGAATTATTTAATCACACCATTTTTGCCACCCAGTCTAATAGTTGAATTAAATTTTATCAAGTGATTACAGTTACTGCCAGAACATTAAAAAGGCCTCTTTAATAATTAAAATATTTGGTATCGCTGCCACCACCCAGCGGTTGCCGGAAAAAAAAAAGAATTAACGTTATTTATGATTTAGTCCCGTACGATGGAAGAGGGACTTAGGCCTACGGCAATAACATTGTAGCGTGAGAATTCTATAGGAGGGCGTGGTTCTTTAGATGTAACATGCCTTGCGGGCCACTCAAGTCTATACTTATACTACCCCATAGGATTATAACCAAACACATTTTTACTCTAATTTACTTATCTATATTAATATCCCTTAATTACACGAAAATGAAATAGTTTCAAGCCAGATTTAATTACTAGATCTTAATGAATCACTTGTCTCCATTACGACAGAATAATTGACAGAGAATGCAAGATCTATTCCACACAGATTATAATTCATCTGTCCCGTCTAACGTGTTACATGATAATAACCTCATCCCGACGACTCTATAGAAAACTTCTTCAATAGGGATAACTCCCATAAACCACACCACGGTCTCACACGGACCCGTAGCGATACCCAGTTACAACATGTTACACTATTTGCTTCAATTCTAAAGAAATCAACCTTAATTTTACCTGGGTACACCACATAACATATCTAGGAAAAATATACATAAACCAAGATTATGATAGAATACAGCTCAGCGCTCACAGCGCACCACCCGGTGGGACAATACACTATTCCGCCTTCTTCACATCTTTAACCAACATATTACATTTGTTTTATAACTAATTAGCTTACTAAGTGGACCAACCGACTTTGACTATACTGTGCATTGGGAATAGACTGTGTAAAAATTAGTGTAAAGGGCTTTCGGGCACTAGATGTTGAATGACTCTCGACACGTTTGCCGACTCCGACTCCATGACCCTGCACCGCTTGCCGACACAGCTTATCTGAAACGTCCACACCCAATGAAGTCCTACTGGAGAGTCATAGGGTTTTGATAATATGATCAGATATCTCACTTTAAATATAGTTATATCGACAACTAATTATGATGACGTATAAGGGAGAAATACTGTAAATTCTTGGAGCTTTACCTGAAACGTCCACACCCAATGAAGTCCTACTGGAGAGTGACGCTTCGTGGGCACGCGAGAGCCCGCGCCTGCCATCATCCGCTCTGTTTTCTCTGTCTGGTTCTGACTTCAACAGTTACGTTACAGTCTCCAGGTTATATAAACGCACCAGAATTTGCAATAAAAACGTACGCATTACTCTACTTAAAAAAATATAACTTATGATGATTTAAATTTTGTGGCAATAGCATAGGTCTAACAATTTAACATACGACGCCTGAAATCACGGTTTGATACAATTTCTCTCAGTCTCGCTCGCGGCGCCACAAACATGATGCAACAACTGAGGTCTATGCCAAATAAATTAATTTTTGCGGTCATCTATGACAATAATCAATAGTCTGGCTTTACTTAAGTTCTTAGACAACGTTATTTAGTAAAACAATACAGCAAACATTAGCCCAAGTACAAAATCCTGAATTCTAGGTGTAAATATGACTCTTCGCCAATATAAGTTCCAAATTAACTTTCTGTATCACTCTATCGAAACCAGATGCTCCCGTCTCCTGACCAGTTGCTTCTACTAGTAAAATCGAGCCCAAAACTATGATTTACAAAGTCCACTTTACACTTTACAACATCTTAACACGGTCCAGAATACATACTTATCACTTACAGCCTAATGTAAATTACATACATCATATACTAAAACTATACTTATACTAACTTAAATTACTCTTATACTACTTATATTATATGTAAGAAAAATGACATTACACGGGTCTACCCTTCTCACAAAAAAATTTAAACATCATAAGTCTTCACACAATACATTCTACTACACTTCCTAGAGACCTGTGTGCGGACGGGACTGACTTACCCAACTTGACTGTGAATTTACTCTATAGCACCTAATTAGAACAGTGCTCTCACTATCTGATACTCCCTAAAAAGTGGCACCTGTCGGTCCACGCATTATATTGCGTACCCCAGGGGGTCGCTTCTCTGTCACCAATGAACTCCAGAATATTCAGTGGAAATTGTGCCCCAGCCAGCCTCCTGCCTGGATGCTAACATGGTTGTCTCACCTGGACAAACCTGTACTCTCGCTGCTAGGATCGTCCCAGGGGTGCTTCACACACATTCAACACACTACTACATTTACGCCCCCCATTCATACTACCTTTTGCTTCCAGCTTCCACCTGGTAACTGACGAGCGCCTGTCAGGTCCTGAAGTATCTGTTACACCACAAACCGTGCTGACTGTAGATTGAGGGAGTCCTGCAGACTTCCCTCGAAATAAAGCAACATAATATTTCCACTGAACTGGGCTATGCCCATGACACATACTCCGATTACACCACCAACACGAGATCAAATTCTCTCTGAACTCACAAACTACACAGTCAATAGTCAGACGGTCCGACCTGCACACACCTCCCTAGCCAACACTTGACTAAATATTATCATAACCATCAAAAAACTTTACATCACTCTACACAGTTTTAAAAAAGAAAGAAATCACTTCAACATTTTCAAAGAAAACAAAAAGAAATCACTGGGGAGGACATCTCACAGGGCGGCAGTTACTACAACATGACATTGGGCTTCTTCCGGGGGGTTGAAAAGCACTTCTCCACCTCCGCAACAGGGCACCACCCAACCTGGGGCTCCCTGAATCTCCTTCCCCACGGACGCCATTTCCCCAACTCCCGCACGCCCGACCAACAGCTCCTCCACGAGCTCCCGACGCTCCTCAGGCGCCATGATTCTCCTCCATTTCGACTCCCTTTTCACCATTGACTCCGAACGATGTGCCACAGTTGGCCACTTACTGCCCATGATTGTGATGCGTGTGTGGATGTATAAATGTATGGGGGAATTTCCCTACTGAACAAACTACGATGGTCCACACTGATAATTTCTCAAATAACTCTTACACTTTCAGTTCCCAGGGGTTCTAAACAAGATCGAGTGGGCCTCTAGCATGTTATACCACTTAACTATTTGCTTCTAATATGCCACTTATATTCATCTAATCCTCATCGATATTCAGCAATATTCATCTAAATCCCACTGATATTCAACAATATTCATCTAAATCCCACCGATTATTCAGCAATATTCATCTAAATCCCACCGATATTCTGAAATATTCATCTAAATCCCACCAGTATTCAGAAATATTCATCTAAATCCCACCGATATTCAGCAATATTCATCTAAATCCCACCGCTTAAGCCACCAGTCTAGGGGCGCAAAATTTAGCACTCTTGAAATTTGAGAAAAACCCGACCGAACTGACACCAGTGTAGGGGCGCAAAATTTCACATCCCTTAAATATATTATGAATTATTTAATCACACCATTTTTACCACCCAGTCTAATAGTTGAATTAAATTTTATCAAGTGATTACAGTT
>JAGKTI010022706.1:0-15138 GCA_018397915.1 Birgus latro
AGAGAACTTCCTTGAACTTAATAAAATCGTCATACAGCATCAGGAATACAGTAAAAAGGGCGTCATCCGGATTCAGAGGGTTTACATTTTGGCCCTCCTACTCCCAGGCGATTTTATTCATTTCTGGAGAAACCTTACGTAAAGCGAAAAGGGTCCGAAACAAATCTTCAGTAACAGGCTTCTCGTTCACAGGTGATTGCCAAGCTGAATGAATCCGTCTGGCAGCAACAACAATACGATAACCGAAAAATTTTATCGTGTTGAAAGCCTTTACCGCTTCATTCAAATGACGTCTTCTGTATTATACACTATCCTTTCTAACTCCAGACGATTTTATTCAGCTTGGGAGAAACTTTCTGAACTGGAGGAGTCAGATTCATCCTTTATTACCTCCTTCGGTACTTGGGGGCGCTCTTTAGCTGAACAAAATCGTCTGGAATCAGCAAGAACATACTTACTCTAAAGAATGTCATCGGGCTGATGAGATTTAGGTCTACCTTGTGACGAATACCAGAGAAATACATATTAGGAACTGGCCACGTCCGACATTTTGGGTTCAGATTCGACCAGAATTGAGGTGTTGAATATCTGAATGTTTGCAAGTGAAAGGGCGAAGCTGTGTTAATTCCTCAGAGACATCAAAAGAAAAAAAAACTCACTAGGATGACGTATAAAGTATTTTGTTCTTCCTTCCTACAGACGATTTCATTCAACTTGGGAAAGACCTGTAGTACAGATGGAGTCAATGAAGGCTCATCGAACCCTTTCAGTCTCTTCTAAATAGGATAAAATCGTCTGGAGATAACAAAAATAGCAATAACTAATACAGGTCCTCGGGCTAAAGAGGTTAAGCCAGCCATGTACACGTGTGTCAAAAATGGCGAAGAAGTCAAGATGTCGGGTGAATAGAGTGATAATTAGCAGCGTTATGGCCGCAACCTCCACTGCAGACCGGAAATTAAATCCGAAATGCACAGCTGCAGCCTTGGCCAGACGACTATAGGCAGTGGTGTTTTTTTTTTTTTTTAAGCGTATAGGTAGTGGTGGGTGTGAGGGGACATTCTGGGATTGTCACTATTTTTTTTTTTTAAACACTCCCTCTGTAACTTTCATTCATGCACACGTGCTCACAGGCAAAGAAATATAATAAACCTGCAAAATATTATGCACCAATGATTTCAAAATCCTATTATATACTTTTTTAATGCATCTAAGGCGTGGCTCAGTGGGTTAGAGCGCTCCGCTCTGGCCGTAGGGTCGGAGGATCGAATCCACCCAAGGGTCATTGGTAGACATCAGGAAGGGCATCCGGTCATAAAATGCTACACGCTCCAATCCAAAAAGGCCGACGCATGCAAGCATGTTGTAGCCTTCAAAAACGAAACGAAACGATCTAAGGCTATGGGTTAGGATGCCTGTTCCCAAGGTTCTTTAGTCTATCTACAACACACCAACAGAGACATCTCTTCAGCAGCCTTCATACTTCACGTGGCACTGGACCAGGTGGTAACATGCTAGGGATATTACATTTAGTGTACAGTATTAGTGAGTGTTTTTATGACTTGCGGAAGAGCAGCCGAACCCCAATCCACAAACTGTTCTCTTCAACAAGAGGGGTAGAACCACGCATTCCCTAGCCCACCGTTCTGTTACACTCCGCCACCTCTTCCCCATCTCCCTCTGCCTTGAATAATCTACTTGAACATGTACAATATTTCATGTAAGATAGCTGAAGCACGCATGTATGGGGCACAGAGTATGAAGCATCAGTCAACTTAATCATTCAAAACCAATATGATAAAAGCATACTTTATGTTAAAGGCAACTCTTTTATGTTTCACGAATCACACGTCACAAGCACAGTCTATGACAGCCAATAGTTTCGTATTTTTATATGATGTTCGGTCTCGAAATATTTATACAGAGGCAGAAACAAGAGTGAAATACTTGTCTCCTGTATAGCAAACTCAAATTCTAACAATGACAAAGAAAATAACAGGCATTAGTATCCCTAGCGAACATCGTGCCACACAAGAAAAAAAATACCCATTGTCTGAAGAAACTAACCAACTTTTCCCTTTGGATGAATTTTGAATGAAAACTTTGTTCGAATAACCAAATCCTGGGCCAAGTTCACTGACAAAATTACAAGTTTCTGCAGGAAGGGCTTTCTCACTGTACAATCTTTCCGTTGTCTCATATTTATCCAACAAAAGCGAATGTTAGTCATGGGAGGAAATAAGTGTTAATTACTCTGTTCTGCAGGTCATAGAGGAAAGCATATGGTGTTTCCGTGTCTGTCACTCTTAAAAAAGAAAATGTAATTGAAACAGATTGATTGCAAGAGTGCTTGTAAACCTCTGCACTATATTCCGAAACATGTTATGTTATCTCTCAAACCTAATGTAGGTAATCTCTCGGAGGGCAGCCAACACAGAGAGTGGCATTGGTAAAATCAGATATATGCACAAGCAATTAAGTTTTTGAAATAGGGAATGAATTATCAGTACTGTTTTCAACTGTTAGGTAACTAATACAAACTGTATTAGTTCATTTTGTAGTCAAGGTTATTATTCCCTTAACCATGAATGTAAAGCAAGCATGAATTCACTCAAGCAAACAAATGTGGTGGAAACTGAGAACATCTAAGAGCACACTGGCTGGAAATAAGGTACACAGGAAAAAGAATTAAATTCATCTTTATCGACTGCACGAGTCATTAAGGTAGACACGTATTTTTTAAGTCGCAGTCTTCCCTTAAACACGACCTGCAACAGGCAAATTTACATACACGTCCTCATTTGTACTCTACTGCTGGGAGCACAAAGACAAGAGGGAATTAAACTTTATCCAACAATCGGACCAGTCAGTGAATCGAACTCTGGCCATTCCAGTTGTGAGTTGGATGTGCTGACCAATGCACCACCGGCTTTCCCCTAAACCGAGAAAGGCGATGGCAGTGGCCTGAGGTGGAGAGAGGGGATGGAGGTGAGGGTGAGGGGAGGGGACGGGGATGAGATGGGGAGAATGGAAAGACTGGATGGGTGTAGGGACGGTGAGGGGATTGAGTGTTGGTGGGGGGAGGGGACGGGGATGGGCTAGGGAGAGGGGAAGGATTGGATGGGTGTGAGGGAGGTGGTGGCATTGGGGAGGGGCGGGGATGAGGGAGAGGTAGGGCTGGATGGGGTGAGGGAGGGGACGGGATGGGCTTTGTACAATAAATCGTGTGAAAAGCCTTTGACAAGGGCCCGGCCGCCCCCGGAAACAAAGTGTGAGTGTTGCCAGAGTGAGGAGGGGGACGGCGTCAGGGGAGGCGGAGGAGTAGGAGCAGGACTGAAGTGGTGAGGGCTTTATAAATACTGCTGGGACACAACCACTCCATTATGCAACACGGCAGCAAGACCCAGCCTCACCACCACTACCAGTTCTCTGCACAACATTGTTTACTGCATCGTTGCTTATTATTCATCTGTACTAGTTTTCTTGGCGTTATTTATGTCAGTGAAATTTGTTTCTTGCTATCAACAGCTTTTCTGTCATTATTAATTCCATCGCTGTTTGTTTCTAGCTATCACCGGTATCTGACATCACCGTTCATTTCACCGATATTTGTTAGCCTACTACCCTCCAAGTTTCTCGACCTTCATACAGTATCGGCAATTGATTCACCGGCACCGGCATTTTTGACATCACGATTCGTTTTACCGTCACTTAATCCTCACACCTCAAGAGTCTCATCACCATTAGGGAAAAAAACTTAAACTAGTAACTCAACCATATCACGAAAACGCTCAAGAAATAGTAGATGAACTCCAATTCTTCACAAACTTTCACGCCAGAAACTGAAGAGAAAACGGCATAGTCATTAAAAGTTTGGAGAACAAGACTGAAAATAATTAAATCACTGTGCAGCAACAACAACGTCAACAACAGCAGCGGCAACAACAACAACTAATCAACATGGGGGCCGACTCAATGGCCTGGCCAAAGACTACACAACGATGATGACGACGACGATACATTCACTGTCACCAATTATTCCTCCAACCGCTTCCTCAACAGTCACTTCACTCCTCACTAATGTTACCATTGCCAGCCCTACCACCTGCAACCTCACCACAAACACTTACCTCACGCCTCACCCACCTCACTATCTCCCCATACCTCACCATCACCCCAACCTCCGATATCCTCATCACTTGTCTCACAACTCACACACCTTATCACCACTTACTATAGGCCATCAGTTCCCCACCCAAAAATAATGTCCTGGATTGCGGTAGCCTGGCCTCGGGTCACCTATCCATTTCAAAGAGTAACATTATCGTTTTTTCTCTGCGATCTTCCATCTCACCTGAATAAAAACCATTGTTACCAATTACTCTTCCACTGTTACCAGTTACTCCCTCACTTACCAATTACTCCCTCACTAACCAATTATTTCTTAGTCTCTCTCTCTCTCTCTCTCCCTCTGTGTGTGTGTGTGTGTGTGTGTGTGTGTGTGTGTGTGTGTGTGTCCCCAGGCAACAACAGGTCTCCCCCACCAACTCTGCGTGAAAGGCCAGGAGAGTGCGGGACCCGAGCAACTCTCCACGCAATTTTTCCGGTCACTTAGTTCGCCCTCCCACTGCACTAACTTTACGAACCAAGATTTTAAAAGTCGCTGGGAAAGTGTATACCTTTAACAAACCCCCAGAGGATGAAAAGATGGGGGTGGGGGTGAGGTAGGAGAGAGAGGGGTGGAGAGGAGGGGAGTAGAGGGACAGGAGGAAGGTGAGGGAAGCCAGGATTCAGAGTGGAGAAAAGGGGAAGGGAACGGGAGGGATTACTACAGAGAAAGTGAAGGATGGAAGGGAGTGTAGGGGAGTGGGAGGGGATGGGTTGGAAAGGAGGAGAGGTTGAAGGAAGGAGTTGGAGAGAAGAGGGAAGGGAGAGGTTAAAGAGAAGATGATGGGGGGGTACGGTTATAGTGAGAGCAGGAGGGAGGGTGTAAGTGGAAGGTGCGATGAGGGAAGTGAGTGGCTGGAGTGGAGAGGAATGGGAGAGGGTTGGAAAGGTATTAATTAGGCAGATAATAATAACACTGGGGGGGTGGGGTACTACAGGGTTTACGCCATCACTGCTGGGGGTAAGGCAGGCTGGACTATGCATAGTATGAACATTGCTAGCATGTTTTAAATTACGTGTCTTTTTTCTTTTGTCGTGTGTTAGTAGAATTATAATTATGCGCCTATGATGGAGTATAGTTGAGATGAAGGGAAGGGGAGAGGTTAGAGTGGAGTGGGAGGAGTGAAGGGAGAGGCTGGTGTAGAGAGGGAGTGGAGCAAGAGGTTGGTGTAGAGTGGCAGTGGAGAGAGAGGTTGGTGTGGAGTGGGAGAGGAGAGAGAGGTTGGTGTGGTGAGGGAGAGGAGACAGAGAGGATGGTGTGGAGAGGAAATGGAGGGAGGGTATGGAACGGATAGGGAGTGGAGCGAGGGGGGGGATGGAGTGGAGACGAAGTGGAGGGAGGGAACGAAGTGGAGGTTGAATGGGGAAGGGGATGCATGAGGAAGGGGAGAAAGTGGAAGTCAGGAGAGTGGAGGTGGAGTGGAGGGAGGGGTTTAATTGGAGAGGCACGGGGAAAGAGAGGGGGAAGTAGACTGGAGAGTGGGGATGAAGGCTGGGTTCCGTCACATGCTGCAGGTACTAGTGGATGCTTCGAAACCCTTCACTGCAGAATGTGGGCACAGTGTTGGGTAGAACTAGGGAAGAGGGATTAGAAGGAGTAATGAAAGAAAGAAGGTCATCGTTCTGTAGGAGTTAAGAGGGAAGGAAGGGAGACAACGCTGTGCTGGGTTGGGGAGAAGAGGGAGGCTTGAAACTGTGAAGAGTCCCAGTACCAGAGATGGAGAGAATAATGGACTGGTGAATGGAGAGGAGGGGGGTAGGCAGGGAGGAGGGAGAGGATGAAGGAGAGGAGGGGGAGGGATGGGGGTAGTAAGCAGAGAGGGAGGGGGATGAGGGAAGGAAAGGGGAGAGGCAGGGGTTGGGACAGGAGGGGAAAAATGGATGAGGGAGAGGGAGAAGGTTAGGGAGAGGAGGGGAAGAGAAGATGGGGGAGGGAAGGGGGGTTAGAGATGGAAGGGGGAAGAGAAGATGAGGAAGGGAAGGGGGGTTAGGGTTGGAAGGGGGAAGACAGGACGAGGGAGGGAAGGAAGAGGATGCGGTTAGGAAAACGAAAAGAACAGAGGATGAGGAAGGGGAGAAGGAAAGAGAGGAATTACGAGGGACGAGGGGAAAAGAATTTAAAGAAGAGGGACAGGAGGGAAAACTGTGTTATGTTGGGTAGGGAAGAATAGTATTATATTGCTGAGAGGAGTACGAGTATCAGTGGGAGAGCATAATGGACAGGTAAGAAGAGAGGGACGGGAGAAGGGGTCAGGGAGAGGGGGGGAGAGAAGAAGGAATGAGGGAGGGGACGGGCGTTGTAGAGGATGAGGGAAGGGAGGAGTTTGGAGGGGGGGGGGGATGACAGAGAGCGATGTTGTTGGAGGGAGAAGATGTTAAACCCTTGAATCTGGTGACTTTTGGGGGGAGGGGGATTTTCTTGTTACTTCCAGATGATTTTATTCCGTTTATTGGGGAGACTTCCTGTACTGGAGGGGTTGGATATACCCTTAATCCCTTCAGCCCAATGACGTATTATTCGGCTCGCAGGATTTTTTTGAACGGCAGGGGCAAGATACAGACTTCATTAATCGGTTCAGTACGAGAGATCTTTCCTATGTAACGCAAAAATTATCTGGAAGCACCAAGATCAAAATGTCAAATACGTCGGGACTGAAGGGATTAATCAGCTCAATCAGTACCAGAGTGGGATTGAACCGCTGAATAAAATCGTCCGGTGGTAGTTTGATTAATATGGAAACTGCATAATCGTATAGATGAGGTTAAATTTATGAGAGGGAAATTATGGCGGGGAATGGTCGGGATTGAAGGAAAATGAGGAGATGGTGGTGGTGAAAGGAACTGGGGGAGAAGTTGTGGTGGAGAGAGGAAGAAGGTAAGGTGGGGAAGTTGTGGTTAAGAAGGTCACGAGGTGAGATGAGATGTGGTTGAGAGGAGAGGGAGGTAAGGTGAGGAGAAGGCATGGCGGAAGAGGAAAGGAAGTAAAGTGTGGAGAGGCTGTGCTGGAGAGGGGAAGGAGGTAAGATGAAATGGATAAGTAAGAAAGGCATGGGGAGAGAAGAAAGACTTGGAGTTTCGCGAGGAAGCTGTCGTCGAAACCTAGAGGGGAGGGAGGAGGCTTGTAGGTGGAGAGGAGGGAGAAAGTGTAGTGGAAGGGGAAAGGCTAGGAAGGGACTGGAGGGGTTAGGGTGAGAGTTGAGGGAGTGCAGAAGAAGCAGGGTTAAATTTATGCTTTTTGAATGCACAAAGGTCATTAACGCCAACATCAAACTGTTATTCTGTACCTCTCTTCACCCAGGCTATGACACAACCGTCGATTTTACAGTCTAGGTCCCTACTTCAGTTCTACTGGTAAGTTGGAACATGGTGGGAGAGGTAAAGGTTGGAGAGACGCGGTGCTGGGCGGGGGGAAGGGAGGGTAAGGTTGAGGCCGTGGTGCACTTTCTGCATATAAAAAGACACACTTAAGATGATGACAGCTTGGGCCACAAGTCTTGGGTAAAGGCTTAAAAGATTGCAGACATAATGTATGAATACTGCATTAGGCAAAAAGAAATATCCTTAGAAGCTATGTATTACTTTGCCTCTTTTTCTGTGGGTTACATATGAAAAAGTTACCTTATATTGATAAATGTGATTATTTTTAACAACAATGGTAATGGCCATTGGTGTATTGAGAAAACATCGTGCTTTCAACACCTTCAGTGCACTACGCTACTTATAGATTTTATTCTGGCTCTTGTTATAGGATTTAAGCCATCTTAGAAAAAACGGTACTTAATTCATTTCAGTTGCTCTGAAATACTAATATCTGAATCGGGCTTGTGTTTGATAACAGCGGTCATAAGTTATTAGAGTCTGAATCAGCTTCAATTAACTCTGGGTGTTCGTGTTTTGCTGTTGTGTATCTCTGGAACTATCATTATTAGCAGTTCTTTTTTAAAGCAGTTTACACCATTCAGGTAGACGGCAGCTTATGTTTTTGGTTGCCTTTTTGTGCCTGACCGTCTAACTCTTGAAAGCCTTTAGACAGATGCCTCATATTCTGTAGATTGATAGATGCTAGCCATATTTATATCAGGTTTGAAAAGAAAGCCATGGATCAAGAAGGAAGGTCACTAGAGCGAACAGAAATGTACACCAAGTGGGTAGCTGGCATTTCTGTTACAATCTTTCGTTACGGTACACTAATCTCTTCGGTGCTATATTTCTTAAACTTTTCTCCACCTCTCCTTGCTTACTTACTGTCTGTCTGTTTTGTTTCTAAACAGGGAACCATATTAAAGAAATCTGCGTAAAAGACGATGGGACAACAATTAAGAACTTCTGAACTAAAGGTGAATTAGGTGAAATGGAATATACAACTGTGTAACTCGCCTGCACAGGTGCAGCCTGCTGCTACAAACTCATCCCGTGTTTCATTCATAAGTGACTGCAATCCAAAGACTACTCTGCAGCATTACTGCGGAAATCACAATACTGAGAGCAGCCAAGGGGCTTGTGCATATATTAGCACGTACTCTCAGTCTGTCATGTACGTCGTTGGTGAGCTCTGGCAGTATGATATGTTCAGGAGTCTCAAGTTGAATCTAGTCAGGATTTTTTTCCCCTCTGGAAAGGGGAAATCCAACTTTTCCCCTCTATCTCGGTATTCATATCAATCTAATTTCTTACTCTGCCTCAGTCCCCATATTATTTGGCTGAAGATGGAAAAATACATCTGTTTATTCGCAAAAGTAACCAAACATAAAATCAGTTCCATACATTCGCATACAAGAGCACAATTTAAACTCTTCTACCACATAACACACACTCACATAGACATATACATATACATACAGGCATGCCTACAAATATACCTACGTACATCTGCAAAGTATACTCTACAGTATATACTGTATCAACCCATTGTACAGTACCAAACACAGCCATACAATCACATTAGATCCCCTCACTTTCATATCTCTTTTCACATACCATACCACTGTGAAAATCATTCTCGCAAATGCACACCCACAAGCTCATTTACTAAATCTCGCATATATAATTTATTCATGCATATACCACAGTCAAAATCACTATCAACAAATTTTAAGCCCACACTTGCATAGGCGAAAATCCATGAATATTTAAATGATGCAATACGTTTAAGGGTAAAGTGTTCTCCTCCGGTTTCTTCTCATTCTCCTCTCTCCTCACTTCTTCCCTCTCCCTCTCCTTTTGCCCCTTCTCTTTTCTTCCCCCTCCTCTCCCTTCCCGTCTTCCTCTTCCCTCCACTCTCTCCTCTTTGGATTTCCTCTTCTCTCCCCCTTCCCCTATCTTTCCCCATTCCTTTTCTTTCTTCCTCCTCCTGCTTCTCTTCCTCTTCCCCATTCCTCTCCTCTCCTCTCCTCCTTCCCCCTTCCTCCCTGCTCTCCTCTCCTCCCATCTCCTTTCTCTCTTTCTCTTTTCCCCCTTGCTCTCCCTCCCCCTCCCTACTTTCCCCTTCCCCTTCCCTGTACCCTTCTTCCTCATCTCACTCCCCCTTCCCTCTCTCGTCTCCCTGATTCCCCTTCCCTTTCCCCCCCCTTCACCTACCTCTCCCTCTCTCTCCCCACTCCCCCCCTTCTCCGCTCCCCTCCCACGCACACAAACATACACATTTATTCAGATTTAAAGCTTGCCACGCACACGCACTCACGCACACAGAGCCCGGAGCCTTAAAGCGTGCTGGATAATAAGACAATTTAGAGCGGCAGTTTGAGCATTACGGAAGGAACAGCTGAGACCCCGGCGAGGAGAGGAGGGGGAGGAGGAAAGCAGTCGGAAGAGAGAGGTAGGGGAAGGGGAGGGGGAGGAGGAGGAGGAGATGAAAGGAGCTGGAGGAGAAAAGAAGGGGAGGAGGAGGAGGAGGAAAGGAGCAGGAAGAAGAGGGTGAGGAAAGGTGCTGGAGGAGAGAGGATGGGCAGGAGGAGGAGGAAAAGAGCTGGAGGAGAGAGAAACGGGAGGAAAAGAAGGAGGAGGAGGAAAGGAGTTGAAGGAGAGAAGATGGGGAGAGAAATTGGATGTGGAAAGCAGGCGAAAGGTAAAGGATGGGGAGGAAGAGGAACTGGGAGGGAAGAAAGAGGGGGAGGAGCCGGGGGAGGAAGGAAGAAAAGAAGAGGGAAAATGAGTAGGGAATGGGGTGGAGGAGAGGAAAGGGGGACAAGGAAGAGGAGGAGGAAAAGAAAGGGAGGGAGAGCTGAAGGCAGGAAGAAGGAGGAGAGTAGAAAGGAAGAGGAAAAAGAAGAGCAAGAAGAAGTGGAGGACGTGGAGAGAACCAGAAGAGAAGGAAGAGGAAAGTGGTAGAATACGGAGAGAAGAAAGAAATATAGGAAGACGTCGGGAAAGAGGGGAAAAAGTCATCGGAGAAGACGAAACAAGAGAAGAAAGAGACGGAAATTGAAACAAAAGGAAGTGGAATGTGAAGAATAAACCTGTAGGCGATAATGGCCAGCTCCAAGCGGAACAAGCTCTGTCAGCGACCGGAAGTGAGTTTCGACACTAAAAGTCGTTTTTACACGGAGGCCCTCCAGTGCAACAATCCACTCAAGAATCATGGCTCTGGCTTAATAATCTTAGGAGCTTTAAAAGTTCGCGCGAGCTAGGTCGTAATTTTAGTGCTTTTCATATTTTCTCCACTTGAAGATTTTTGCCCCCTGACCTGGCGGATATAGGTCATGCATGTACGAAGCACATTTGTAGTACCCATTAACGTATATAAGCATGCAAAATTTCATTCGATTCCATCCACCCACTGCGGAGCTAGGGAACTTGAAATTCATGGAATGGCCCACTAGAGGTATAGCTTCAAGGTAGCGCTGCCAGCGGCTGGAATTACTTTTGACACTAAATGTCATTTTTGTATGGAGATACTCCAGTGCAATATTCCACCAGAGAATAATGGCCCTGGCATAACAGTCTCCGGAGCCTTAGCATTTCGCGTGAGTATAGTCGTAATGTTAGCTATTTTCACCGTTTTCGCATTTGATGACCTTTAACCCCTGACCTGGCCAATGTAGCACATGGGTGCACAGCAGAAAGTTGTAGGACTAGTCACTGTCTATAAGCATGCAAACTTTCAATTCCACTGAGCCGGTGGAGAACTAAGGGGCATTTTTGAAAACCGGTACTGGTTGCTTGGGACTGAGGCCAATCTTTGCAGGGTTGCCACTCGAAAACTAGAGGAGAGAGGGGGAAAATGGATGGCACATTTCCTCAAGATTACGCCTAAAGAAGTCAGAGCTTTCTACGCCCATTAGTAATGCTTCTAAAGCTTAAAACGTGAAAAGTAAGAAAACAGCGGGATTTAGGCAGTGCTAGGAAAAGAGTAGTTGCCTATCAACCAAAAAATTACGGACACAACTAGGTCGTAGGCTGGTCATTGTGTCCATGTTTGGTCAGACTCGGTTAATTCTGAAGGGCTGAAGTGCCTGCCACAATTAAACAAGAAAGAAAGAATACAAGAAAGAATGAAAACATGACTAACAATAAGGGCAGCATGGAGCTGGGCAAATGTAAGGGAGAGGAGGAAGTTGTGGAGAGATGGAGGAATAGGGGAAAACAGAAGGAAAAGAAGACAGAGGAGGAGAAGGAGGAGGAAGAGGAGAAAGAGTAGGAGAAGGAGGATGGCGAAAACTGATGGAAAGAGGAGGCGCAGAAGGAGGAGGAGGAGGAAAGAGGAAAGTTAGAAGTTGGATTGATGAGAATGAGGGAAGCAAACAAGAGGTCGAGGTTATGGTGAGAGAGAGAGGGGGGGAAGGGGGAAAATTAGCTAAAAAAAATGCAAAGTGTAAACAGAAGAATGGGAGGCGATATGATAAAGAAGGCAAACTAAAGCAACCACACGAAATAAATGAAAGTCTGAACAAGATATATGAAGAAGGTTTAGAGTGAGTGTGAGGACGGATGTTGATGAAAAGAGCTGATGGGGTTGGTGTTACTTGGCTTTCGTGTGTGACCTTCAGGATATTTGGCTGAATGGTATACACTAAATCACTGGCACGATAATTTGTCATGGCTGGGAAGCGGTTATTTAGTCATTCCTGTTTGTTTCTCTGTATATTAAATCAAACAAAAACTTAATATACAGTTTCATATTAATTCACACTCCCATTCATGCACCCATTTTTTTTTCGGTTTGCTGATTTGCTAAGGAAAATTTATGCAAGGATTTTTAATATATTTGACGACTTTTTCACCCTCTGGCCACTGCACTTCCTTAAACCCAGAGGTGTCGAGGTAATACTCACCTGTGGACCATATTTTTGCTCAGCTGGCGATGTGAAGGTCTGGAATGAACTCATATTGACGGAAATTCTGTATCAGTGGGTTAATAGTACTTGTCGTATTAAAGTGAAGCACATAAAAGCCTAGATATGGTATTAAATAGCTGTTTAAGTCAAATTTTTTTCTCTATAGCTATGGAAAATAATACACATAAGAAAAACATGGCTGACGATTATATTTTCTGAATATTACACCGTGAACCAATGAATTAATTACTGAGATGTGGTATGAAAACCCAGCATTCAGCTTTAATTTTTAGTTCTTTTTTTAATTACTCTGGAAACGTTTCACCTGCGCCAGTTTACCAAGATTATGGTTGGATAAGAAATAACACCAATCGTACAAAGAAGTGCAGAAGTTTGTCAGTTAGTGTGTGTTGTGCTTTGATATGTTTCGTTTCTATCTGGGCAGGAATTTTTCGCATCCATACCCTTTCACTATATCACTTTTACTGCATCCAGTTTATTTTATATTGCCTAGGTGAGATTATTTTTTCTTGTACCGGAAAGATTAGATACATTAAAAAGAAATCCCTCTAGCCAAAGCAAGCATAAGCTAAAAACAGAAGTTATCATACTGGAAAAGTTAGGTAATTCCTCCCCCCCCCAAAAAAAAGGGCAATAGGAAAGCCTTAGTTGTAGTTTCAGCAATCTCAGTTACTCGTAAAATTTTGTTAAGTTTGCCCATTCTGCAGTAGTGATCCTGCCACGGGACACTGACTCGACGCACCAGCGCTCTTACGAACACCGCGACGGTAACTGATACGGGTGGAAACTGTGCCCTAAGTTCTCTTGTTTCTTATGCTTTCAGTCTGATGGAGGTTCACAATCAATGTCAGTTCCACAAACCAGGGAATTATGCCATAACTGTAATGATCTATGTCATAATCATCTTAACAACGAACGCGCGCGCGCACACACACACACTCACACACGCACACACACACACACACACACACACACAGTATTTTAACTCGTGATCTCCCTGCCTTCCAGGCCTGGATTTAACAATAAGCTTCACATCAATTACCTGTCGTAAATATAATTTGTTGCTGCAGGAGGGACAAGGAAAGAAGACTGTCGAAACTTCCCATGTCTCTAATCCTTCTTCTAAAAGCAAACATTAATTACGTGAGACAATTGGCTGAGAGACTCTTGGTGTATCCTGGCCCATTCTGTCAATAATGCCATAAATATTTTACGAGCATTACCTCATGTCTTAAGTGCGCTTCTCAGAGTCTACAAAAAAGATTCTTAAGTGTTCATATGTTTCTTTGTGATCCAGGCTCACTGTATTAATTTTGTCACAGCTATTTTATCGTCAGCCCATTAAAACTCCTATGCGTTCCTCTAGTTTTACAGAAATTATTCCTGAGTAATTATTAGTTTATGTATCCAATCCACTGTATTAATACCACTACGACCATTTTACCATCATTCCCCCAAACCTTCTGTGTGCCCCTGAAACTTTGAAAATTACTCCAGTGTGATTATTAGTTCCCTGGTGTATCCGGATCCCTTTACCAGTGTTGTTATAGCTGTTTCACTGGCATTCTCTCAAACCTTTCTGTGAGCTCCTCTGGCTCGACAAAAATGCATTCTGAGTGGCAGTCTTCACTTAGCCTCGACCCCTGACCTTTGAGGTAGTGGCCCTCCAGTATGGTGGGGCCCTTCACACACGAGGATTAGGCTTTTATTCTCTCTCTCTCTCTCTCTCTCTCTCTCTCTAACAGAATAACATCGAGTGGGGACAGCAAGAGTATAAGAAGCTTTTTACAGTCCAATAAAATCTTATTAAAGCTGGATGGAGTCATTAATCGAGTGAGGGAATAAAGAAGAAATATCGACATGAGAGCGAAAAACTTTGATGAAAAATTCCGGTGCCACAGACAATAAGCGGGGAAAAATATAATACTTTATCAGGGACTTTGCAGCGGATTAGCTTCATAAATAACAGCTAAATCCCACGCTCATCCCCGGCGCAGGAGGAGTGGTTGCTATGGTGTGCTGAAAGGATCCAAAACTCCGAGGAAAATTTCGCGTCTGTCAAAATCACAGCTGAAGAATTTTATAGGTGAAGGATTTTTATAGATAAGAAATATTGTGGAGTACTTGCAATGAAATATTTCGTATGACTTAAAAAACTTTATGTAGGGGTAACATACTGTGAGACGACCACATTACCACTACTTACAATACTACTTCTACTACGGCACTCCTACTATTACTACTAACATTATTACCGCTACTACTACTGCAACTACTACTACTACTCAAATAATAATAATAATAATAATAATAATAATGGTGGTGGTGGTGGTGGTGGTGGGGATATAAATGAAATTGATCATAGCCTAGTATAGTGACAAGCAATATAAATCAAAATTGGTTTGTGGCCCTGTTAAAGGTAAGGTCCTCTACTCTGACTGATAAAGACAAAAAAATAAAAATGAACGAATAATCACAAATAGCTAGAAAACGTAGTGTGGTGAGGCGGGGAATGAGGCTATACCCTTTAAATCCAGTGACATAATTTTCAGGTCTAGTCTTTAACAACGAATTTTATCAAGTTTAGGAGAAATGTCTTGTGGTGAAGGGTTAAAGCAGATTTAATCTATTCCCTTCAAATGGAAACGTTTATGTGAGATGAATAATATCGTCTGGA
>JAGKTI010022707.1:0-15138 GCA_018397915.1 Birgus latro
GAGAGAGAGAGAGAGAGAGAGAGAGAGAGAGAGAGAGTGAAGGGTTATTCTATCTCTAATATCTGCGGTTACCAAAGTCTCCCGATGATGAAGAAAATAATCCAGAAGCAACATGATATAAAACGCAAAGGACGTTATTGGACTGAATGGGGGTTACCTTTACCGTAGTGCCGGTCATGTGACGTTAGCGGCCATGGAGCGCCAACTTCCTCTATCCTCAGCTATCCTGATTAACTCCACATTGCTAATTCTTTCTTGTAAATCGCTTCTTATACAATCCATATACTTAAATCGTTGTCTTCCTCTTGCTCTTCTTCCCTCTATTCTTCTAAGTAAACAGTCATTTTCATGTTCTTTTATAACATGTCCCAAAAATTCCATCTGTATTTTCCTTATAGTCTTCATCATTTCTCATTCCACTCCTGTCCGTCTCAGAACATCTTCATTAGTAGCTTTTTCTATCCATCATATTTGCATCATTCTCCTCAAAATCCATATCTCAACCGCTTGTAATCTCTCTCAGTTTCTTCTCTACTGTCCAAGTTAGCTTGCATAGAATCGTACGACAGTAGCAGGAACGATATAAAGAAGAAGTGCCTGGCTGAAGTGGTTAACGTTAGGGAAATTCGTAAATACTGAACCCGCGTCACCACACTGCTTGCGATTGTTGAGATGTGACGGTGGTGGCATCTAGCGGGCATGGCGAGTATCACACCGGGTTGTTTTTACCACCGTTTAAAGTAATGGGCTAAGTGTCGGAGGGAACAGTAGTTTTGGTACTGTGGAATTGCTTTGAAAAAATCCTGTAACTTTATAAATCCAACGGTGTCTCTTTCATTGTCATCACACTACCACCAGACGATTTTATTTAAAGATTTTTATATTTTCTAACAGTGAGAGAGTTGAATAAGGCTACATCTAACCCCTCTAATTCCAATACAGTACTCTAAGCTACATGTAATCGTCTGAAGGTAGCAAGATTATGATGACACTTACATCACTGGACTGAAAAAGTTGAGACCGAACCTGATAGAGATGGTCAAGTAGTCTATTCTTGTTATGAAACCTCTAAGCAGTACTTGTGGCATAAAAGGTTTCGTAACTTATCTCTGTGATTTATTTTGCATAGTGCTCTTGGCAGTCCTTTGTAAGCTATCTATTTATCCCCAGACGCCTTAATTCCGAAGAGATGGCCACAAACGAATCGCCTCCATGTCACTCGCTCCTCCTCAATCAGGCTGCTTTTTCTACACACTCCTCTCATTCATACGCTCCACCCCATCTCCCCGTCTCATCCTCGGTGTCCTCCCCCCTCCACATCCCTCACATACACTCTTCCAGTCAATCTCTCATTCTCTATCCTTTTAATATCAACAAAGTTTATATTAGATACATACAAAGGGATACTAAGGTGTAATGTGTAGAGTAAGTCGTTAAGGAGGAGGTGTTACGAATTATCCAGTGTCACATAGAATACGACCCAGGGCTATGACTGCCACAACAAACTATTCCTTATTAATTGTGGTCTGAAAAAATTGACTGCCTCGGTGACTTTTATTTTTCCTTCAGACTTAGGCCAACATAACGAGTAGCAAAAATAATTGTTGTGAGTTTAAATTTCTATGCTATTATTCATTAACCTTGACTTAGCTGGATTTTTTTTATTTTTTGCCTTTTTGCTGGTTATATTCCCGTTTAAACTTCTGCGTTATAATTCACCAACCTTTTATTACCTAGGATTATTTTACCTTCTGTTTGTTATCTCCCTTTGGCTGAGTGACAAAATAAGGCAATAATCAGGCTCTTCTTCCCTCTGTGGCTAATTTCCCGTATTGTGGATCAGTTAGTGGCCAAAGAAGATAATACTGAATGGAATTATTTTTTAATTTAATTTCTTTCCCTTCCTCTGTTCATCCCTGTTAGAAAAGCATACTATGACTCTACATCCTTTGGCACAGAATAGCTCAGTTGCAGAATAAAGCAATATTTCGGCTCCACAGTATAGCCTTTCCACAGCACTTCTTGACTAGCACCATATTCTTGTGTTTATCTCTTGTTAGAGCTGCACACTGGAGATGGAGAGTTTGAAAATCTGGGCCAAGTTAGACAGAGAATAGTGGCCGGTCAAGGTACAGCCAACCACAGCTTTGTACTCAAGTTGGGGGAGTGGCCAAATTCGCCAAATAAACAGTCGGGGACAATATCGTTCCCTATTTTAGTCGAATATTTATGAAACCACACCATAACATTCTGGAAGGTTTGTTCAGTTCCAAAGATCGTATTGCTGATTTTCGAAAGTCATTGCTCACTTTCCAATTACTCGGTGTTATGGAGTGCGTCAAAAATTTATGTCCTCAACCGTACCGTCATTATTGTGAGATGGAGGGATGGAGTGGAGAGGTATATGAGAGTGGGAGGTGTGAGCTGGGAGAAGGGCAGTGAAAAGGCGTTGGACAGGGCGACATGGAGGCGATATGTTTGTGGAGACCCCTTACGGGATTGAGGAGTCTGGCAAAAGCTAGATAGATAGACTAATATTCTCTTCTGTGATTCCCACTTTGATGAATGAAATGGTTTGGCGTTAATAATAATAATAATAATAGAATACTGGAGTTGTTCCGATCATGAGAAGGTTAGTGGTGACTACTTTGAAATTCTCATGTTTCTGCGACTCACTCTCAGCTGAAAAAAATCGTCCGGTGTCAGGGGGAATAGGATAATGGAGTTGTACCGACCGCGAGAGGGTTGATGGCGACAATATTAACATTCCCAATCTTCTCTGACTCACTCCTAGCTTAATGAAATCGTCTGGTTTTAATTTCAGCACAGTACTTGAGAGGAGGTCATGAGAGAGTTGAAACTGTTAGGTGGCAGAGAGACAGGTTAGAGCTCGTATGTTCATTTTCTCTTACGTTTCGGGGCTACACAGAACCCATCTTTAAAGTCTGGGTTCTAAGTAGCCCGAAATGTAAGAGAAAATAAAGAATTCAACCTCTAACCTGTGTCTCTTTCCCTCCCAACATTTCCACTTGTAGTAATGGATCATGTACGGAGCTGGAACTAAATGGATCAGTATTATCGTGGTTATAAACGGAAACACACCTGCTCAACCTAATCAACCGCGTACCTGTGGTGTGGGCGGAGGTGAATTGCTGCTGGTGTGATAGTTTAAACTTTGGAGGAATTATGACCTCATGTGGAAATGGTGTTTGTTGTTGTGGCCCCCAGGCTTATTTGAACGTGAAATGCCGACTGTAGTTGCTCTTCTGCAGTCCACCAACCCCCTTTCGAAAGAGGGAGGGAGCTGAGGGTCATTTGTATAACCAGACTGTGGAATTTCCAGGTTATATCAGTGCCACGGGATGACGGCCTCCCTCTCTATCACCGGAAATGCTGTTTAAGGAGAAGGTATACTAATTTAACAGTTTTATCCGCCCGACCTGGACGTGTTTGAGTTATGGATGAGGATTCAAGAGCGGCCGAAACTACTGTGTCTCGCCAAAATACAGCCATTGCATGTGTGGTTACAGTACTTCCATCTGGACAATTCACGGGGGTGTGCGTGATATCGAGACACACTCCACTCTCCTTCCCTCTCATCTTCATTAAGCCAGACGAACGTTAGCAGTCGAAGAATAACGTCACGTACGAGTTAGTAGTTAAGAAATACCAAAGTTAATACTGTTATTGAAAAAATTTGCTTAATCTTGCATCACAGTAGGAAATCCGGCAGTCTGAATCACCCACACCAAATCTCCTTGCTTAAATTACTGTTTGCCGTGTTACCTACAGTCACTACATAATTCCCTGTCAGTCTTGTGTTCAGCATTCCATACATCTCATTCCTTCCCAGATGTCAGGGGGTACCTTTCCTTCTCATACTATTTTATGTGTGTCATACTGCTATCACATAAAAATAGTTCATGTAACACTTTCCATTGCCACAACCAGCAGAAATGTCAGCGAACTTTTGCTGATGGCTGTACAGATACGTATAAAAGAATTATTACCTTGGTGATCAACGGTTTCGTAATGAGCGTTGTTGCTGTTTGTTTTATTTTCGTAAAGCACAGATTTCTGAACGTATGCCGTGATTCATATGGAATTTAACGTTATATTTTTATGTTGGTAGAAAGAGCAGGTGCACACATAAATAAGCAGTTAGTGGAGAATATTTAAAAATTTCATCCACTTTTCCAGAGTGTAAAGAAGCAAATTGTAGAGATACCTTTGTTGGGCACTGTGCTCAATTATATTCTGAAGAGCTTAAGAGAATATTTCACATCTCATACTGGTACCAGAATATACAGCATATAATTCACCGTTCACTAAGAGCCGTGTTTCTCAACGTTTTTTTCGCCTGCGACTCATATTCACGAAATGAGGTAAATTCAGTGGTTCATGATGCCATACGGATAAATGGCGCCGGCGGTATATCCAGGCTATTACAGGTGATGGTGAAATAATATGTTGACCCTAATACCGTAATGTAAAATAATCACCTGATACTACTTCATAATATCGCGGTTAAGTATTGCTATGCGTCCATGTATAGCTTTAAAAACAGGCACAAATATATCTTGGTTTATGCATCCAGTTTACATATGTATGTTATTTACACACACACACACACACACACACACACACGCACACACACACACACACACACTTGTCCTAGGTATTCAAACATTCCCATGGTATTTGACGACTTAGTTTGGCATGCAGGTCGTGGTTGGCTTTGAACTCGTCACTGGGATCAATGTGCCACTTTCAGTCACACTAAGATACCCTAGAATCAGAAGACAAATCCATTCCGTGAAGAGTAGGCAAGCAGTGATACAAATGAGTTTATACTGTGAGCTAAAGTACATACTGTATGTGCCTAACGACTTCTCAAGGGTAACTAAGGCAGATAACAACTATATCGAATGAACTAACGAGAGAAGGTTGAGTCATCTTAATCTCCTTCCCCCCAGTAAAGCCTAATTTGAATCACAGAACATTACGCGCATCGCTGATCTAGAGAAGTTGGGACAATCACAGTAATTCCTTGCAGACCCACTTCATATGTCTCTGCGACCCAGGGTGTAAGAACCTCTGATTATATGTTACTGTAATATGTCTGAAGTTCAAGGGAAAGGGATGATCGCCTTCATTCAACACCTGACCCTGATTACACCCCTGATTACACCCATGACTACACCCCTGATTACGTCCCTGATTGCACCCCTGATTACACCCTTGATTACGCCCCTGATTACACCCTTGATTACACCCCTGATTACCTCCCTGATTACACCCATGACTACACCCCTGATTACGCCCCTGAGTACATCCATGACTGCACTCCTGATTAAGCCCCTGAGTCTTTTGACCCATTTCAGTATGCTGACGTAACATTTATTGTATTCCTAGTATTTCCAGACTATGTTTTCTAGGAACTATTCGATCTATAGGGATTAGACACAACCTTCTGTAATTCCTATAGGACGAAACACCCCTTCCAAGCAGAAGAAAAAAAATCCCTGGAGGTAAAAGCAGGTTGTTAAGTTATAATATTCTCATGTTGAAGGGATTATCCACCTCACAACAATGACGCCTTTCTGTTTCATTCCGCGTGCCTCCGAACGATTTTTATTAAACTCCGGAAAGACCCCTCGTACTGAAGAGGTTATTGAAGGCCGCAGGTAATCCACCCCGGTACGAAAACTCTGGTAAACTGAATATACTCTTGTGGTGGAAGCGAGAATAAAAAGAAAAAAAAACAAATGTCCTTGAGTTGAAAGTCTTAATCTGTTTATGTAACGCATGGAATCACCGTAAGTATATGTGTTTCGGATGTTCACAAAAACCGTATGGTTCACACGAGCTAGAAGGATTTATCGTTGTATTTTATATGTGCTGTCTCCGAACGATTTTATTCAACTTGGGGACGTCTTGTCGAACTGGAGAATTTTGATATAGACTTCAAAACCATGCACTTCACTCCGAGGTCATTGTGTATATTCAGTTTTTTGCTTTCTTCAGGTGATTTTACTTAACCTTAAGATGGATGTCTAGCTGTGAGGAGGTTAATTAGAGGAAATCTCACTCCCTAGGTTAGAATAGTCACTCCTAACCTGCAAAAAAAAAAAAAAAAAAAAACTGAAACCAGCAAGAATTAAATGTGAAAGGCGTCATGGGAGTAAAGTGATAACCTCGTCTATGAGAGTCTTCTGGCAGCACCTTGATCAAAATAAATAAATAAGTAAAAAGACCTGAAGCCACTCCTAAGTTGAATCATATCGTCCTATAATAGTCAGAATAAAGTAAAGTAGTCTCGAGTCTTGAGAGGGTTGAGTCCTTATTCTTCTTCGTCTTGCTTATATTCTTGTCGTCTGCAGTACGGTAGCGGCTTCTGTACTTTTATAAACACTAATCTCTTGGGTACGATGCTGTCATATACATAATTTTTCTTTCCACCACCACCACCACCACCACACTAATTAATTATGGTTAGTGAAGAGATTAGAAACACTCTTCATTAATCCCTTTAGTACGGTGACGCCTTTTGGATTTTAAAAAGATCATTCTTATGGGTTGACGGAGTGTGTTTAGCGCCTTCGATATCAGAAATATCCTGATCTGAATACAATCATTTGGTGACAGAAGGAATAGCTTAAATGTACCACACGACAAGAAACGGCTAACTGAGATTGTTTCTAAATTCCTAACTGCAAGCTGTCTCCCTTAAAATCAATAAACTCCTCTTTGGCCTGAGGAGAAATAATGCACAATCCGTGGGTCGTATGCCCTAGTTAAACCCGCGCTTGGTGACACTGCCACCTGTATTGTCTCTCTGTTAGTGTGCTGACAAAACAACTCAGACATTTTTTGTCTGATCTGAACCAAACTTTATGGAATGGTTGAGGGCTTTCCCATGGGTTGACCAATTGTTTTTGTGGCGCCCACAGGGGCCACCAAATACAGACAGTGCTGTTCCCATGCTGTGTCACTGACCTGGTTACCCACAGAGCTACTCTATCTTTTGGAAGGATGGGGTCCAGGCAGTTTTTTTTTTTTTTTTTTTGGGGGTGGGGTTAAAAAAAAAAAATCTGCTCAGTGCTAGACTTCCACATAGACCAAGGTTTAGTCAGGGTGGGATCTCCAGGGGCTGTCCCTCACGGGGAAAGGGACGGCCCCCATAAGTCTTGACCAACGCAGGCACTTATAGCCATTTTTTTTCTTGTTTTACCTTGGAACACGAAATTATGCAGTGACAGACATCCACCCAGAGCAGATTTTAGATAGAGTGGGACACCCCCCACCCCCGGGGAGCCTCCAAAGGAGACATAGTTTTCTAGTTCTTCTTCTTCTTCTTTATTTTTTATTTTATTTATTTTTTTTTAAACTCAAGAACACGAAATTTTGTACAATGGTGAACCCTGACTCAGACCAGATCTTCGGGAGGTTGGCACCCCAAGGATCCCATCTCACAGGAGGCACAGTCCCCGGGAGTACCGGGTAAGCAGGTAGTGGGTATGCAAAACCATAGTTTTTAAATATAATTTAGGAAAATAAAATTTCAAAGAAGTAGACATCCACCTGGAACAGGCTTAGACAAGACGGGACTCCCCCATTCCCCGCAGGGAAGAAGTAAATTCCGGTAGGCATGACCATTGGAAAATTAAATTTTGGTCAGTGGTAGAACTCCACCCGGACCAAAATTTACCAGGGTGAGACTCTCGAGAGCTGCCTTTCCTCTTAAAATGCTGTAGGAGTGAGTTTGGCTATTGAAAGTGTCCTTTGTTTTGTTCAAAACAGTAGTTCATAAAGTCAAGGTCACAAGGCATGGTCAACTTAAACAGTTTTGATCTGGTTTAGACAAAAGTTGGTGGGAGGGTTGAGGATAATGCAAAGAAAGAGGTATTTCGATTTTGAGAACAATCATTGAAAGGTCAAGGAGATCAGTGTCAATGTATTGACCGTATGACTCAGACGGGTTTAACTGGAATTGGACCAAACTCGGTGGAAGGGCTGGGAGTGAGACAAGAATGAAGATTCGATTCTGAGAACAACAGGTCAAAGGCCAAGTGTCACAGGGGACTGACCACTCGAATAGTTCTGATCCAATTTGGTACAAACTTGATGGCAGGACTAAGGGTCAGGGAAGAATGAAATAATTCGATTTTGAGAACAACTAGTGGATCGTCAAGGTCACAGGACAAAGTAAAATGTTCGTCCCTTAGACTTAGTGATGTATGGAGAGGGTATTGCACTCTCTCATGCTCCTCCATGTGTATTTCTAACCTAACCTGTTTCGTTACGGAAATGTTATAAGTATGTTAACATCTAATATACGGTACTACTGTGTTACACTTTCATTGCCCCATCAGGAACGTAGAGACCCGAAACTATGCTAATAAGGTCATATATTTAAAGCAAGAATGTCCAGTCTTTCTAATATGTGTGAAATCACGCACATGCAGGCCTTAAAACCCAACACTCCCTTGAACTTATACGCTTTATGGACCACATCCAGTTGAGTTCCTTAACCCACCAGACCACCAGGAACCCATATGATGATAATATAGTTACCACACAATGTAGCGAATGGTTTGTTTGGTTACAGGAGACCATTTAGCTTATCGACCAGTGTAGTCATTTGAAGGTGAAACTACGACGAGAGAGGATGGACGGCGACCCTGTTTATCGCAAAAATATACAAGGTGCATAATAACCTGTAATATCCAAACCAGATCCTAAAAGAAGACGTGCTAACAAGCCTTCTGCCGGTTACACTTTAGTCACGTCACCCATGTAAACAGTTTCTCCGTTCCAAGTGACATCTGGCAGTTTGAAGGCACAGGTGGAAAACATACGTAATAAATTCCGTCGGTAATAACTCACGCAGTATTATATTCTTCAGCAGTTCATTTCGTGCAGTGTCGCCAACAAAGCTCCACGCCATATTTTCTGGCTCTTACGTAACTTCACTTTGTTAGGTGCGTTTTCAGCTGTTTACTCAGACTGGTCACCGCCACTGCAGACTGAGAGAGGGCATCATCGGGCAGGAAAATAATGTGTTAATTTCTTCAGCATGCTTGTTAATAAGTCGTTTTCATATTTTAACCTCCTCCTCACTCTCAGCCCATGACGTCATATTTAGTTTATTCTTGACATCCCGTGACGATTTTACTACTTGCCTAAGGGAGATTTTTCATACTGGAGTGGTTAGATACAACCTTCATGCAGTCTTTTACTTCAGAATAGGTTGCCTGAGCCTGTAGTCCACCGGGTTCACGCTTCAGATGAGCCTGGGATACCACCACCACCAACAACAACAACAAAAATAACAATAACAACTACTGCTACTGCTACTTCTACTACTGTTACTACTACTGCTACTACTGTTACTACTACTGTTACTACTACTACTACTACAACTACTACTGCTACTTCAGAATATCTCGCCTGAGTTGAATAAAATCGTCTGGAGGCAGCAAAGTCAAATGCACAAGAGATTCCCTGAAATCCATGGCTAGATGGAAGAGTACTCGCGATCAACAGCCTAGTAGTGTTTTCTTTTTTCTTTTTTTTTGCTTGTGGTCTCATTTTTTTTTTAAGTTTTCTCTCGCCATGTTCTCTTGCCATCACTTGCTTGACTTAGTTCCGGGGAGACATTTCTGTTATTTCTGTCTTTCTGGTTTCTTTCACTCTTTCTTTTGTTTTCTTCTTCTTCTACTTCTTTTTCTTCTTCTTTTACTTCTTTTTCTTCTTCTCCTCCTCCTCATCCTTCTCCACCGCCTCCTCCTCTTTCTTCGTTTTCTTCTTCTTCTTCTTCGGCTGTTCTTCATTTTTTCCTCCTCCTCCTCCTTCTCTTCTTTTGTTTATACCATCTCTCTATGACCAAGGCGGCTTTCTTTGGGGTTGTAGCTAGTCGAAAGCGCGTCTTTAGAAAATAATTTACCTCATCTACCCTGGCATAAGAGACACAGGATGGTCCATATGTAGCGCTTCACTAGACACTTACCCGGCTCTATCCTGTGTGTCGAACAGGGAATAGTAAATGAAGAAATGATGCAAGATAGACACCAATAATGTTAATAGCCGTCCCCACATCACACGAGAAGGGCTTTATACATAGGCCACCTTGCATACTGGAAGGAGACGATTTTTGTTTGGTGAAGGATAGGCACCAGTTTTGCTGTGGTTCGTGGCGAAATTTGCGACCTGTATGCGTTATAATTTCTTTTAGTTAGGTTAGATATAGCTGAGTTAAAAAGTTCACAGTCACCTACAACATCAAATCAACCCGCAGAGGACCAAAAAAAACCAACAAACAATAAAACCTAAACAAAACGCCGAAGAGTAAATGCTGACCGTAATCGTTAGCTTGTACGATTTTGCTTTTCTGTTTTTTCCTTTTCTTGTATTTTTTTTAGCTGTGTCTCCCATGAGTTTAATTCCACGTTTAGTATCATTATTAACCATTTTCCTCACTCTCCACACGATTTTATTAATCTTAAGATAGACTTTATGAACTGGAGGGGTAAGATAAGCCTTCTCTAACACCTTTACAGTGAGTGTTGTTCTAGGCTGAATAAAAGATGATTTCATTCCGTCTAGGAGAACCACCTGGCAGTGAACAGGTTAATGAAGGGAGTAATAAACCCTTCCAGCTCTTCTCTCCAGAAGTTCAGTATCATCGCCTGGATGCAGCAAAGGAAGAAGTCATGGGAATGGATGGTATAAGTGGATACAAAGTTCTCCGTGAACATTAGCCTGTTATACTTCAGAAAATACTGCTTCTTACCTCCATTTGTGTTTCTAGATTTAAGGTAGGTGGGGGCGGCCATCATCAATTAACCCAATGTCGTTCTCCCCACAGGTGTATCTACATTGAGTGACAAGCCAAAATTAATGGATTCCTGGAGCTCACAAAACCATTTACTGCACTGGGTGATAGTCTTATAACCAAACCATCGAGTAAGGGAGAAAGAACTTGCCCCTCGTATTCCCTGCAGACTTTGGCGAAACGGAGAAGGTGGCAGGGATTAACGCCCCCTACCTGATGTTTCTTATTCGCTGGTGGAGGTACAAGAGGCCTTGAATCTAGGTTCTGTATCTGCCCAGGGAAAAAAAAGTAGAAGAAGAAAAAGAAGAAGAAGAAAAAAAGAAGAAGAAGAAGAAAAAGAAAAGAAGAAGCAGGTTTTGTACGGTAGTGAGGAATACAAGAGGCATTAATGAGGACTGAAGAGGGTTGAAATAGTGAGTGTGCTCGAGAGTGCTAAGTACTCTGTGATGGTGTTATATGAAACGAAGAAGAAAAGGTGTGAAGTGGAGAAGCAGAAGGGTGTGAAGAATGTAAGGTCAGGTGTGAATGTGCTAGGGTGATGTAAAGGCTAAGTTGTGCTATTGATGAATGATGAATGGCAGGGGGGAATGAAATGCAGTATTCTACGTGTGTCAGCTTGAGGCGTGTATTTATCAAGTCCCAGCCAGAGAGAGTGAAAATGGCAGTGCGTGTTGTGAATGCGCCCTGCAGTGATTGGGGGGAAGGAAAATAAAAAAAGGGTTCTGGGAGTAGCTGGACGGAGTGAAAGAACAGATGGTCAGGAGTTATAACGTTTTCGTGATGGGTGACTTGAATGGGGGAGCTGACACTGGCCATGTGAATGATGTGAAAGGTCATCATGGGATATCAAGGGAGAACGATAATGTAACACGACTAAAGGATATGTGTCAGGAAAGAAGGTTATATTTTAGTAAGTCATATTTCAAGCACAACCAAGCACAAAAATAAACATGGTATGGAGAGACTAGAGAGAATGCAGACTGAAAGGCAAAGTGGAACGCTAAAGACAAAGTAGCGGCAGATATATACCAGGTTAAGGTAGTGGAGGACTTAGTCAATGAAATGGAAGGGAATGGATCAAGAAACCTTGTCGAATGCAATTCTGGAGTGTTTGGTGAGGAACGCTAAAGCTGTGTGTGGTGCTGCGAGAAAGAAGGGTACAGCTTAGTGAGATGAGGATTGACAGGGCAGTAAATGAAAACACTTTTAGAAAGAAGTGGGTAGAGTGGATCAAAGTAAGGGCTTCAGATCGGAGGCGAAGGGAATATATTGTGGTAAGAAGCACGTGAATAGACTAGTAAAGAGAAAAGGAGGTTCAATGAGGACTTGGGGGAAAAAAAAGAATAAAAATTCCTCTGAAGATAGGAAACTATTTCATAAGGAGATGTAAAAACGTAGAAATGGGGATGGAAAAAAGTGTGAAAGTTTGAAGGACGAAGGAGGAAGAACTCTAACAAATGAAAGTGAAGTTGGAAGCAGATGATAATTTTTTGAAAGGCTGATGAAAGGAAATGATAAGAGAAGAGCAGCAGGAAAAAGATTGGTTTTGGTGGTGTGCAGAGAAGGAATGTAATGATCGGAAATGTGATGATGTCAGATGTGATGAATCTTGTGATGTGGCTGAGGAATGGGAAAGCAGCAGGTGATAATGACGTGTATGCAGAGATGGTTAAGTGTAATGGAGAAAGTGGAAAGAAATGTTTGTTGCAAATATGTGAGAAAGCTTGAATGAGTGGAACTGTACTAGCAGAGTGGAAAGTTGTTGTGACTGTACCCATGGACAAGAATAAAATGATCACGCTAGTGAGGAAATTACCGTGGTATGAATCTACTGAGTGTTGTAGGAAAAGCGTATGGAAGAATAATACACATGGTAAGGACTATGTCAGGGGGCCCAGTGACTGACGAACAGGATGGCTTCAGGAGTGGTAGTGGAGGATGTGGATCAAATATTGTAGTGGAGGATGTGGATCAAATATTGACATTGTGACATAGTGGAAAAAGCTTGTGAAAAGAAATGTGAGGTATTTATGGCATTTTCAGTTTATCAAAAACGTGCCACACGGTAAACAGAGGCGGGATTATGGAAGATTTTGCATATGTATGGTCTGCATGGAAAGTTGCTGGTTGCCGCTGAGAATTTTCATTACGGTCGTGAAGCCAGTGTATGGGTAAGTGAGAGCCTGAGTGAGTTGTTTAATATCAGTGTTAAAATGAGACAAGGTTGTGTCCCCATGACTACTCTCTGTCTGCCTGCCTGTCTGTCTGTCTGTCTCTTTCTGTCTGTCTGACAGTCTGTATGTCTGTCTGTCTCTGTCTGTCTGACTGTCTGTCTGTCTCTCGAGTTATGGACGGAGGGGTGAGGATGAGGATGGATAGATAAGGATGGAGTATTTCAAAACTGATGTATGCAGGATACTGCATTACTTGCTAACGGTGAATTTTGTAGACTAGCACAGATTTGTGGATGTCTGTGCGAGTCGTGCTTTAAAAGTATATGTAGAGAAGAGCAAAAATTATGGTACTGAGAGAAGAGGTTACTCCCGTTGTGATGTTACAGTGAACACAAATGAAGTGGTGAGGGAGTGTAGGTAACTGGGTGCAATAGTAGACAAGAGAGGTAAATGTGCAAAGGAAGTAGAACGTAAACTAGCCCAGGGTAGGAAAGTGGTTGGCGCTATGTAAAAGGACCGTGAGGGAGGTTTAGTGACCACATTAACATACAAGTGTGAAACGATGGCGTGGCATCAAAATGAAAATGACAGAAATTAAGAGCAAGAGCAGTTGAATTGGGCTTTTTTTGATGGAATTGTGTGGTGTCCAAAGTGGGTAGGATAAGAAATAGTGTGAATCATAAAAGATGAGGAGTAAAAAAATATTTGGGTAGAAGATTTGAAGAGAATGTGCTTAGATGGTATAGTCTAGTGGAGAGGACGGATGTAAATAAGGTGCTGAAAAGGTATATCAGAAAGAATTTGAAGTAGAACGAGACGTGGAAGCCTTGAAGAAGGTGGACAGATCAGGTAAGGGAGTATCTGAGAAAGTGATGTACTCGCATGAAGGTTGATGAGGATGGGGAACTTATGGGGGATCGAGTTGGCTGAAAGGACTTTGTACGGAGGAGTGTATGACAAGGACTTGGCATCCTCATTTTTTTCTCCCTCGTGATGTGATAACCGGTGGACTGATTGTAGAGGACTGGTAAAGTGACGTGCCCAAGAGCGAATGGTAATGCCTATCAATTGGAGTTGAGACTGTGTGGACGAGGATGGTGAGTGAATGAGAATGTAGGACATGTACTTGACCATGCTCTTGATTAGCTGTCCTCTATCAGGTTGTTTCTTTTTCTCTGGACCTTACCTCACACCATGCTTAGGTGAGAAAGAAAGGTATGTGCTGCTGCTGATGATGATGATGATGATCCTATATTTGAAAAGTCTTTAGCTACTGCTTAATTTATTTCGTCCAATATTAAGGTGGCCAGACGCCCAGCTTTAGGTCAGACAATCTGGTTATTGAGGTCCCTGTCCTTCGCCCGATGCAACCATTAACCCATTAGGCCAAGGGTTCTCAAACTTTTTCTCGCCTGGTGCCCCGTGAGTTATCTGATCATCGAGCCGTACTCCATTACTGATCTGCTGTTTTTTTACTGATACTATATTGCAGCTGACTCAGTTTACAACAGTTAATGTTAACACTATTTAACAATAAGGTGCACTCAAAGAGTGGAACACCCGCACTCTAGAAGGCTGAATATTTGACTTTGCCGTGTGACCTTGACTTTAGATTGACTTCTGATAATCGAATTACTTCATCTTTGTCTAATCCTCAACCCTTCCACCAAGTGTGATTCAAATCGGATCAAAACTGAGTTGACCTTGCCCTATAACATTGACCTTAATTTGCTGTTCTCAAAATCGAATCTCTTCAACCACAGCTGACCCTCAATCCTTCCACGTAGTTTGGTTCAAATCGAATCAAAACTGTTTAAGCTGTAGAGTCAAAGCTTAGGCCTTGACCTTTGATTGTTTTCACTTCATCCTTGCCTTACCCTCAGTCCATCCACCAAGCTTGGTGTGTATCGGATGAAAGCTGTTTAAGTTGACCTTTCCGTGTGGCCTTGATCTTTGATCTAATATTCCAAAAATAGTAGATGAACCCCCTGAGAAGTCCCTGAACCTGATCGAAATCGAATGAAAACTGAGTTACTTTGTTCTGTCTGTCTGTCTGTCTGTGTGTCTCTCTTACCCACCCACCCACCCTCCCGCCCACACACCTACACACACACACACACACACACA
>JAGKTI010022708.1:0-15137 GCA_018397915.1 Birgus latro
TTCAGCAAACAAAATAGCTTCATGCTAAAATTAACAACTTGACTTACTCAAACCACGAGGTTTGGGAATTGTGAAAATTATGTGGCTGTTATCTATGGTGACGTTAGTAATGGTAGGGTGGGTGGGTTGCGATGAGGGTGGTTGTGGTCTGAACTGCAATATTAATAACAGTTTTCATGAAGGTGGTGTATTGACTGATAAAGGCTGACATGAAAAGTTTCTGCGCGCGCGCGCTTGTGTGTGTGTGTGTTTTGCACAATACCTGACATTCCTATGATGGACTATAATTGTTCAAAACAGAGCAACCACACCTATACACAGAAAGAATGTTGTTCTGAGAGATGTTGATGAATTACGTGGGCTCCACCATGCATCTTGGGCGTTATTTAATTTCGATTAGTTTCGTTGATGAAGGTTCCAACATGCGTTGGCCTTTTTAACCTGATTGCTGCTCTTCACAGTGCTAAATCTATAACAGCCTCTCTGTTCAGTCGTTTATCGGAAATCACACACTATCATAGGCGTAGGAAGCGGGGGGGCAAGGGGGGCAATTACCTCCCAATCTTCAGTCAAGAGCTATTTTCGGGCAGAACTCGCCAAAAATTCGGGCAGATATTATCTTGTCTATTAACCTGTCTTGACTGGGTTGTTTTAATGTCGTTTGGTGCGTTTTATTGCGTTGAGCCCATAAATCATTATGAAGTATAATAAAAACTTTTCAATCATATATCCGAGACTTTTTTGCAGTCTCATATGAATTCATTCACCAATCGGCACATTTTAGATCTAATTCGGCGACTTCTCGCTACTTTGGCTTTATTTTTAGAGACAGTGAGTTGTTTTAGCGATACTGGTTCCCACTGAGTTGGTAGCCCTAAACGTGCTTTGAGCAAGCAACATATCCTCTGGGCGGAATACTATGACGTGGTAAGCAGTGCTGGGCAGGTGCGCAAGTACTTGCACAAAGTGCAATTGCGCACCCTTGCGCTTCGGTGAATATCGTTTGTGCATTGCACACCGCACGAGACCATGCGCAATATTGCGCTTTTACACATGGAAAGTCAGGTTTGCAAGCGCAGATTTAGTTGCGCTTGCATAAATGAATTTGCTCTTGCCCACCTGCCTTGCGCACCTGTCCGCAATCCACAGGACACGTGGTCTTGGGAGCTGCTCGCATGGCTGGACAAGGGATGCGGGAGGCTCGGGCGGGTCGCGAGGGCTGGATTGTTGGGGGGAGGCGGGAGGATAGTAGCATTTCTTAAAATGCTTCGACAGAGATAATGTATTTTAATGTTTTTTTTTTTATTATTATTAATAAAAATAATCAATTAAAAATACATTATTTACCGTATTAAGAGTAGCATTTGCAATTCCTTACAAAAATCATTAAAACATTATTTAAATATCCACAGCCTAGTAATTTATTAGGCTGTGGATATTTGATTTAAACAATATGTTTTAATGATTTTTGCAAGGAATTGCAGATGCTGTTGTATATCTATATTAAATTATGAAATAAAACGTCTTGAGAAAATGCAGATAAAAGTAAAACTGGCAACATCACAGCCTTTGTTTCACTCTCCGCTTGGCTCACTCGTCTATATGAACTTCCACGAGTTAACAACGCATTGCTCCGGTCCTACCGTCTTATTTACTTTGTGTGAAGTAATTTGTCAGTAATGGATGCCCCCAGTACCAGGAGTACCGGCTGTACTGCCCAGTCTTGCCAGCCAGATGCAGTGTGTGAAATTCAAATGACCAAGAGAGTGGAAATAAATTAGTTATTTGAGAGGAGCATGTCGAGACAGACTGACAGATGAAATGAAGGATCGTTGTGGTGTGGATGTGGGTGTGATAGGAATCGTTAGGAGAAACACATTAAGGTGTTTTGGCCATATGGAGAGGATGGAGAGTAACGAGGAGAGTGTATGTGAGTGAGAGAGAGGGGGAGGGCAAAGATGAGATAGAGGGATGGAGTGGAGAGCTATATGATGGGGGGGGGGGGGGGGAGCTGGGAGCAAGGTAGTGAAATGGCGGGGGACAGGGTGACATGGAGGCGATTTGTTGTGGCAGTGGCCACCCCTTACGGGAGTAAGGCGTCTGGCAATAGATAGAATAATAATAAATAAAAGTGAGTATGCTAATTTATTTAAATATCTCAATATTTTACTGTAATTCCTACAAATATATGCAAATGGTTTGCGCTAGCGCGCTTTGAAACGTTGCTCAAGCTAAATATTAGATTGCGCACTTGCGCAAGTTACAGATATTGGAAAATAATAATAATAAATAAAAGGAAGTTAGAATGATATTTAGGTAAATATCTCAATATTCTACGGTAATTCCCACGAATATACGCAAATGGTGTGCGTATGCGCTTTGCGACATTGCGCAAGCTAAATATTTGTCAGATTGAGCACTTTGTGCTTGCGCAAAGTAGTGAACTGCGGATTGCGCATTGCGCTTGCGCAAGGTCCTTTTTCGTTTGCGCAGCCCACCGCTGGTGGTAAGACCTTCATGTGGCCGATATACCATACCGATCTAGAGCTGCCAGTTCTTCTGACACAGTATGATGCAGACAGCCAATTTCTTTAACCTCTTGTAGCATATTTTATATGCTTCTGCATAAGTGGAGCACCACTACGTGTTGACTGACGGTTTAGAGCTTGTAGTGTAGGTACTGATTCGAGCATTTGTGCAAAATCTGGTGAATTTCTTATTATATGAAATTGTCATTGACAAAATTCCTGTCTATATATGATGCTATTATCTGCTTGGGCTTGGTTTTGCCTAGTCTAGTAATTGTACTTTATTGGGATTCCTTAGTAATCTTGGGGCTTGTTAATTATTTAGTGGTGAGGGGAGGGGTGTATCACATTAGGTGATATAGGTGTACTGGAGAGCATTACAGAGCTTTACAAACAAGGGAAAGGACTAAACATTAGTTCAAAGACCGCATATGTAAAATCGATTATCAAGTCCTCCTGGGAAAGTCATTGCCCAATTTATGTTGACCTTTCATTCAGCTTCTGGTGTCTCCTGTCTAGTCAGTTGATGCGTTGCATGATGCCAACCTCAGCTGTGCCCCTTAATTGTAAAAATATAAGTGCTAGTTAAGCAGACCTATTTTCAGAGTACTGAGTGCGATTATCAAGTTCCTGTACTCTTCGTTGCACAGCTTCAGCACAGCATGGTTCTTCTTATAATGTGCATTTGTTTTTTGCCCTATGTATTTGATAGTATAGGGTGCATGGTAGCATGATTGGTAGAGTACTTTGATCGCAGCACACCATGGCCTTCCAGTCATAGTTCAATCCCAGAGGCGTCCCGCGGTTTATCATTCGTTTAGACACTACTAGGGGTGTAGTTCAGTCTCCTACCCTTAAATACTCTGAACTAACTGTAGCTTACTTAGCCTTGAGCCCCCATGTTCCGACGTTTGCAAAATGGGACTTGACAGTGACATTTTTTAATGATAATTTCATAATTTCTGTCAGTTTCCAGTTTGTACAGTTTGGTGTAATTAAGAATGATTTACATTCATAATTTGTATAGAGTGGAGCTATTTAGCTTAGTTTAAATGCTTGTTTCTTTTGTAGGCAACCTTCTCAGTTTATTTGTTTATACCGGTAATCATTATAGCGGTGATTATTATTTAATTTTTAATGGAAACGGTAAGTTGTGTTCTCATAGGCAAAGTTGTAAGCTTAGTTATTATTTATATTATATTTATAATGGAGAGAATTGTTCTGTTCTGAACGGTACAGAGAAGTTAGCTTTTATAGATTATTATTATTTATATTTTCGCGATGAATAATAATTATTACTTGTATCTGCGTAAACAGCTGCACTTGATCTGTGATGTTCATGATCCTGCTTTCTTCAGATGCATACATGTTACTGATTTAACCTCGCCCAAAATGGTTGTGTTCTGTATTCCTGTCAGCAAATGTGACTTTCAGGGACCTCTTTTGTTTTTATTTTGCCCATTACCATTTTTTAGGGAGGAAGCTGTAGCACCAGCCGATCAGGGTAGTACTCCTGAGGGTGATCGTAATTTGGGGTTAGGGATAGCTGCAACTCCTATTTCACCAGCCCTCAGCACAGTTCCTGTCCATCCCCCTTTCCTGATGTTTTATTTCAGTGCTTCAGTAACACGGAGAGCAGGAGACCAGCGTGCTCTCCAGTACATTCTTCTCTAACTATCTACACAACACAATACACACTTAACACACCACACCCTCTTTCTAGTCGTAGGGATGTGGCGACCCCACCGCCCACCACATTTGTGGTTCAGTAAGCCCCGTAACCCCAAAGTTACCTCCCTGGGGGTGGCAGGAAACTCTGCCTTTGGGCAGAGTTTGGGGTAAAATCCTTTTTGGGCCAGGGTGCTAGAAATCCCCCTCCTGTAAAATTTCCTGCTGCATTGACAAAAACAACGCAACTTTATGCGGGCGAATACTCAATGTTTGAAAAAAATACAATTGTATACGATTGTATTGACGCCAGTGGCTATTCACGATTAGATAAAATTAGGTTTTTCATCAGAAACATGACCAGTCACACGGGAGAAATATAGTTATTAGCATGAAACTGAGTAGGAGTACCATGCAAGGTGAAAAATAGAACCGAAGTATCTTATGTCCCGATATGGATTCGGGAAAGAGGAGCAATTTCCGGCAAGATTCCCCTTGTCCCCCATAAAGAACTGAACTTTTTTTTTTTTTTGTGTGTGTCCGACTCTGGGCATAGGCTTTACAGCCTGCTATCAAGGCCCAGCCGTCCTCCTACATACTACATGCCACCACTTCGGCGCTAACACCCACCGTCCATATTGAATACATGCTAGGGCTGTCTCATACAGGACTGGTGTATTGGTATTAGCGGGGTTATTTTTACGACATGTCGGCGGGTCTTCTGGTAGATCAGTAAAGCCTGATTTAATGAAATTCAAATCCTTGCTACGCTTATGTACTCTGTGACCTCGTCCCAGGTCTTTTTCTGTCTGCCTTTTGCATACCTACCCTCAACGTTTACATCTTTACCCTCCAGCACGCAGCTGTCATCTTCTATCCTCTCCCCATGCCGAAATCATCTCAATCTTCCTTTTCCCATTGCAACACTAACACATCTAAGCCCCATCTTTCCTCTTAACTCTTCATTGACAATCCTAACCCACCAAGTTTTTTAGTGAAGGACGCACTATACATCCATCAAATCATTATTACCCACTTCATATACTATCCAAATCTCACTACCGTACAGCATTACACTCATAACACCTGCTGCATTAAAGGACCCTTTAGCACGGAGAGAGTGCCCTCTCATTGTCAGGAAAGGCAACAGTTCTCTGAATTTCTTCCAGCTAGTTCTTACCGTAGCAGCCTAATCCTCAGCATATATTATGTCCCTCAAATACCAAAACTCCACACACTCAAGAAACTTTCCTACAACGTCAGTCCTTTCCCGTCACTATGCCTCAGTATGCTTTCCCCTGCATCCCCTACACACCGTACACACAGTCCACACAGTCAGCAATATTTTGCAGCCTACCTCAAATGCCTATATGCATCTCTTATGCACCCAATTATCATAAACACTGCACAACATGGACATACTTCACACTCCCTTGTTACACCCACCCACACCCCTTCTGCTTTGACAGTAATGCCACCAGCCTTGGATATCATCATTTTTGTTTTATCAGCGCTTTCTCCCACACCCTTGTACCCCATTCCATTGTCTCACTTCCTGAATCTTTCCTTCGATACGCTCTCATTCTCTGCGAGCAGGGGCGGGTCGAGGAATATTTCTGAGGTGTTGCCTATATCACTTTACAAAATAAAGTGGGTTTGGTATCCCCTTTCTCTCAGCCATCTAAGTCACGTTTGTCAACCAAGAGAGAAATAAGCATGATAACCAGTGAAAGATGTAGTCTGTGTATATGAACTACTGCATACTAATCTTCACTGTGACTGTGCAGGAGTGTTGTCCGGGCAGCATGGCAACACTCATGGATCCGCACACGGCGATCAACACCAAGTCATCCATATACAACACCTTCCATGGTAGTCCAGATCTTAACGTACCGTGAAAGAGCTTCTTGCACCATGGAAAACATTAAGGTCCTCAAAACTAACTCTTGATACACACCAACTTTCACTGAAAAGTCATCACTTAAGCCCAGGTCACTCTCACCCTTGTTCGTGCACCCACATTCATTGTCATGACCACTCTACCCAGCCACTCATCACTCTTCAACTTTCTAATTGGCCACTTCACCACCTGCTTGAGAACTTTGTCAGAGGCCTACTCCAAGTCAATAAAAACTAAGTACTGCCCGCGCCTTTTTCCTATATTTTTTCCCTGAAGCTGTCGAACAAAGAATATTTGATCAGTGCTTCCCTTGCCTGGCATAGGCTCAAACTGGATCTAATTAGGATTCAATCCTTCACTTATCATACCTTACAGGATACTATCTATTAACTTCATCTGCTCCGAAAGTTTTATTCTTCTAAAATTTCCAGGGCATCACCCTTCCCCTTATACACATTTACAGTCATGCTCATTGGCATGTCATCTGGTATAGAGCAACTGTGAGAAATATTGAACCTGAGCGCTTTCAGAAAATGTCATCCTCATTTTATACAGTTTCATAGTTCGTCCACATTAAACACTCACCACTTCCCGGGTAAATCTTCACTTGGAGTATTCTTCTCAATATTGGTCAGCAACAACAACAGCAGCAAAGGAATACGGATAAGTTAGAGAAAGTACACTGGCAGGGTAACAAAAAGTTAAAAATTTATAATTTGAGAAATAAATCGTAGTAGAAACGTTCAAAAGAGCTCTGATCAAAGTTTATTAAATGTTGACAGAATGACAATGGAATTGATACATAGTCAAGTAATTATTCTAATGGCAATGGTAATAAATTACTGGTAATAGTTTGTGGGAAAATGAAGCAAAAGCATTTCTTTCCCACCAAGGGTATAACCATATCATATCCTCTTGACTTGCAGAGTAGAAGACCGTGATGCATTAGCAACAGCAATTCATTTAGATAAGCGCCGATCACCTACTCGTAATACCCAGCTCTACACGTTCACCATTGATTAATACAAAAATATGGGAAATTAGTTGCCTCCCCTATAGATCATGCTATATACGCAGTCAGCACATTATCTTCTTGAATGTACTTGATCCTTCTCACTACTTCTGCACGCGCTGTCCGATAGGAGTGATGAGTAATGGTGTATGATAGATATCATGGTAGCCTCTTCTTTTCCCGTCATTAGATTAGACTCATGGACTTGCTGCACCATAGTCAGATTATTGTCTTTACCTTATCCATGAACGTACCAGTGCGTTGGTTGTTGTCTGCTTTTCTTTGTACTGAACTGAGTTATGTGGTATCCAGCTCTTAATGATGAGTGTGAAGTATTATGTAGAATAGAAAATCGTGACCCTTCCGAAAGAGAAATTTGAAATACTGTTTATAAAATAAAGTACAGAGTATCATTTGCTGTACTGTCATTAGCCTCAAACACATCCTTAGCCGAAACAATTTTACCTTTTTATTTTCACCTCTCTATTTCGGTTACACAAGATGTCAGACCAATGCTTTTGATATATAAGGTAATGCAGCAACTGTATTTAATGTGCCTTCTCCTATTTCTTAGCCCTGTGCTGCACTCGTCCATTAGTAGTTTCATATACCTGTACGTTATTGCAGGAATTTTGGTTTACGTCTGTGAAATGTGTATTGATAACATAAGAATATTTTTCATTATATCTTTGTTCTTTAATATACACAATTCTTCGTCCAGTGAGGCTCTTTCAGACTGAACCATCAAACATTCTCAAACGAATGTCTGTGAGATAAGCCATAACCGCCGAAAAATTTTACGACTTTGAAGGATAACTCTTTTTAACTCGAGCATGATTACTATATCCATATATATTGGACAGAGAGAGAGAGAGAGAGAGAAGGGTAAAGACATGACATTCTAAATAACAGAACAAACGACAGGAACTCTTGGGAGCGATGATATTCGATCACCCTTGTATCCTTGAGGGAAGCCGTCACCTGGATATTACGCCAGATGACGACCTGTTGTTCACTGTTAACGTGTTAATCTGAGGCTTTGTTAGACGACACGAGAAACATTTGTGACACCTACTAGTTCAATGTACAAAGCCTTTGAACTACTAACAACAGGTCTTTGGTCGAAGTGGAAACCTTGCTGTGACTCGCTGCGACTTTCTTTTAGCCAGAGACAGGGACAGCGAGTACGCGGAATATACGGCTTAAGCATTCCCGTATACCAGGAGCCTGTGTTGTACTAGAATCTGTAGTCCATATTCTGACAAACACTGCATCTGTGATCGAATCTACTGAGCGCTCGTCACCTCATTGCTAGTCTGCGTGGACCAATGTTTTACCCTCCCAGGCTTCTAGAACTCACTCTGAGTCGAATAAAACCGTCTGGCGTCAGCTGCATTAGAAGTCCCGACCATAAGAGGGTTAATGAATAGTTGCCTGAAATCCCTGGAATACTTGTAAGAAAAGCACAACACAAAGCGAATAAAAAGAAAAAAAAAAGCAGAAAACAAGAAGATGCGGGATGAGGATGGCGTGAAATTGGACTCAAGCAACTGTGAATTACGAGGCGGTGAGAGGGCGTGAGAGGTTCACAAGGGACGATGATGAAGACGGGAAAAAAGCAGGAACGAGTGGATGGAAGTGTGTTGTTGTTTGTCGTGGAAGAGGACATGTCTGTAGAGAATGTGGACGGTGAATTAAGGGCCGGAGAGAGAGAGAGAGAGAGAGCGCGTTTTCGTCGACACTTCCTTGCCTGTTCGGGAGATGGAAGGTGTTATATTAACTATTTTTCTGTGATAGCAATATGCAGTCCAAAACAAAAAGTTTCACAAGGAAAGATTCCCTCTGACGTTCGGGGAAAAATAAGAAATTTCGAAGACCAGACATTAAGCCGTCAGGGATTGTCGGTGAAAGTTTTATTCAGAAAATGTAAAGAGAGAGAGAGAGAGAGGGAGAGAGAGAGAGAAGAAAAGCTAAGAACACCAAAAAAAGAACAAAAATACACGAGATTATTTTATATCTTTTTGTCTGTGAAAAATGTGAAGAGAAGCAGCAACATGTGACACATGATAAAGAAGGAAATAGGACGTCAATTAACGGAAACAACGGCGGAAGAGGAAAAGAAGAAAATAGGAGGAAGGAAAAAGCTTAGAATAACGGCTGTTTATTACACTAGACTCATTTATAGACACTCGTGGTATCAGCCCCCCTACACAACGCGACCAACAACAGCCAAAGTCATATTCATGCCTCTGATTCACCGCTACTTGGACAAGGATTAGGGGAAAACAAACTGAGTCCATCAGTCTGATTGGTCGGAGAAACTGACTGACGTTCTTCCGGAATCGAGCTACAAGCTGAACGTGCTAATGAAAGAGCGCAAAGATTCATCTTATAAAAGTGAGGTGATGAAAGAAAGAGGGGCGGTGGAGAGGTACATTCAATAATTTGGTGAAATCCAAAGGAATTTCAGAAAGGCTGCATAGCCTTCGTAACAGATGGAATACTGGAGGAAGGAACATGCTACTTCATTCTGTTAGAGGATATACAGTTACGACCCAAGACATATGGGATTCTCATGTCTTGGGTCGTAACTGTAACATTTTTCTTCACTTCTCCTTTCCATATTATGGGAAGGAGAAGTGAAGGGAAATGCTGGGCGATGTTGGGCAATAATAAAATGACACACACACTTATATAATACTATTACTTATGCTTCATTCTTTAATGTCCTACTAAATACATTGGGACCACGGGCTAGGCTACAAACTTCAGACACTGAAGACGACGGGTGACCATTCGCTTTTCCCTGAGTGGTCTTACGTGATAAGCAAATCCCAAACACTCCTTGGAGTTAAAACATCATGGAACACACACTTCATTAGACCACCAGGTGTCTATCTGTTGTCTATGTTGTTTCCACCAAACCCATAACTGGTTTCTTGTGTAACAGGAAACAGTTCGATTCATTACTTAGCGTACTCACTGAAAAGCACCATTACATATTTTGATGAAAGAAAAAATGGTATAAAGTGAAAAAGAGGGTTCACTAAAAATATGAAGGGACAAACGTGGTGCTTTCGGCAGAGGTAAGGAGTGAGGTGGTAGAGCTGGTTGCCGTGCTGAAGACGGATAAAGCACGTCGGAAAATAACTACAGAGAAAAAATGGTTGAAAAAAAATGGTGTGTTGAGACGTGGACGAGGCGTATAATTAGAGGGTACGGAGGAGGAGTGAGGAGGTGGGGGGGGGGGGGGTGAAAAAAATAGAAGGACGAAAGGAATTATCGTTGGAGCGAGGCACGGTATAAAGAAGGAAATGCAGACACGCATATGAAACGAGGAAATGGAGAAAGAAGATAAGTTAGGATTAACACCTATTAATTGCGCTCGGGTCATTAATGTAGACAATCAGTGGCGTGTAGAATCACAGGCCAACAAATGCCACCGCCGCCAAAATAGACTTAAGCATAGCACTGTCTGCATACACATCCCCTTTGTCTAAGGTAGGTGGATTCAGGGCATTTGGTTCCTGCCAATATGGGTGAAAAGAAAGTCCTTTGGAAGCGCGTATGAGTCTGTGGTCATCGTGTTATGTTTGTCATGACTATTATTTATTATAATTCCATACATAACCTCCAATTTTCACTAGTGTTACATTTCTATGACGTTACAGAGAGGGGAAAAAACTTTTAGATGTGTAGTAGTAGCAGCAGTAGTTCAGTAACTCCAGTTTATCTGGCCAAGCAGACCCATTAACCACATGCAAGCAACCTCCCTTGCAGGACCATCCCGTGTAGAGGGACAACTATGGTTACTAATTAGTTTATTAGTGAACAGCATCATTATGTATGTGCTACAGCAGTAATTCTACCCACATTTGTCCACAAATGGCCAGAATCTTCTAGAAAGTTTGGTGTAATTCAGTTAAGAACTATTTCAGTTGATCTTGTTATGTGACTTTGACTTTTGACCTATTGCTTTTGAATATGTAGGTCAATTGCTTCCCGCACCCTCATCTACTTCACCATGGTTGGTCCACATCAGGTCAATAGTGTTTTCGTCATAATGTTCACACAGCCGCACAGTTCGAAATTTGACTTTTCCCTGTGACATTGGCCTTTAACCTTTCCCTTTGACCTTGGCATTTGACGGATTGTCCTCTCTCTCACTGTGTCCTGTTTATAGACGAAGTTTATAAGTCTCGTTTTCTGAGATTGGCGATGTAAGCCAGAATAAAGTAAAACTTAATACTTAAATTTCATAAGTCGACAGCCCTCGTGTCAGTGGCGACCTTCCTTTTCCTCCCATTACAGAGGAGACATCTTTCCCTTCCCACCATGACAGTTTCATTCCAGTGAAAATGAGTCACAATAGCCTAAGAGTGTTGCAAACATTGTCAGTCCGGCAACAGTTATATACTTCCAGTTGTTTCAAGTACAAGTTGGAGGAGACGACAAAAGAGCCGAATGCAAAGATGGCTATGTATTCTAAGAGGAGAGATGGTAATGAGAGACACGTGGGAGAAGGAACAATTGATTTAGAGGGAAGATTGCGATGTGTGTAAGCGAATTCGAAATGTGAAGTGTGAATGAGTTACGTAGTAGTGTAGTAATAGCAGTAGTAGAATTAATAGTAGCAGTAGCAACAGTAGTAGCAGTAGCAGCAGTAATTGCAACCTCAGGTCTGACTGAACGTGCACCCAGTGGACTACAGGCAGAAGTAGCCCTCGTCCTGCTGTCCACCATACTCCTTTCGAGGGATAGGAACAGAGCAAAAGGAGCTTTGTAAAACAAGGAATTTGAACCGCCTGATTATATCGGTACCTCCATGAATAAGTTATGTAAATAGTAAACCCCAAAAAGGAGGAATCGGAGAAATATTTGAACATGCAGCAGATGAAACATACGAAGTTGAATTTCATGGTGCAAGAAAGGGAGGAAAAGGACGAAGAGCTGACGTGAAGGAGATATGTGGAGATGGAAGGTGACGTAATGAGATGCAGGGGGAGTGGAAGACACAGAATGGTACACAGTTCCAGGAAGCCAAAGGGAGAAGGCAAGGCGGGAGAGGGTAAGGAAAGGGATGATGGGGATTTATGTAAGTCAGAAAGTGAGAGACGGGAAGGTTGCCAAGGGCGTTAGGTGCGTGAGAGAGGCCGCGAAAAAACTAGATCGTGCAAAGAAGAGAGAGAAAGAGAGAGATTAATAATTTAAGATCAGAAAATCAGAAGGCATCAACTAAATGAGGAAACGGTTGTAATGAAATGATCAGAGCACGAGGGAAGAAAATTGAGTGATGAAGGATGAAGACAGATTTATGTAAAAAATGATGCAATAACCCAGGATAAAATAAAAGCAATGCCAAGACGGGAGAAGGGAAGTGTTCTAAATGTGCTGAACAACAAAGAGGGCTTGCGTATGTCCGTTGACGACGATATATTTGGTACATATTCTGTTATAGCCGGTGTCAGATTTTTTCTTTTAGGCAGAGAAATGTACATCAGCAGACAGTTTAAAATTGTCTAGATTAGCAATTTGGTCGAGAATAAAGGATTTTTTTTTATTTCCAAGACACGTCTGACAACTTGTTGTGAAGCGCATTATAAATGTGAAACGTGTTTTAATTTCCTACATCATTGCTGACTGCACTGTGTTATGTAGGATACAGATTATCCACAATCAATAACCAAAGACATTGCATAAATGACTGTAAAAAATTAGGAGTCTGCATTGCACTTCGGTATTTAAGGTTCATGTGTACGGCCCTAAGTCATTCTGTAATGAGGTATATGAAAAAGCACGCATTGGCCAGAGGCAAAGTGGGGATCTTCTCTTTGCCTCAGTTGTAACGTGCGCGCGATTCAAGCGCGAGGGCCTGGGATCGAATCTTGGCCAGAACAGTGATTAATTTATTCAGTTTCCTTTCAGTTATTACATTGGTGGCAGCGGTGGGATGTGAGGTAAGGGCCATGAGGGTCATATGTCGTATTGGCAGCCTTACATCCCGGTGGTGGCCTCCAATGCTACGCTACCATGTGGGAGAGCGAAACTGACCAAATTAATATCCAGGGGGAGAAAAGAGTGATGTAGTGAGGTATATATATATATATAAAAAAACAAACACACATTGCCCAGAGGCAAAGTGGGGATCCTCACTTTGGCTCAGTGGTAACGCGCACGCGATTCAAGCGCGAGGGCCTGGGATCGAATCTCGGCCAGAACAGTTATTAATTTATTCGGTTTCATTTCAGTTATTACAATTCCGTGCACAACAATCTTTTCACAGATTAAAAGCGGTTCTCATCATCCCTACATTCAGTCGTCTAAAACCTATCAAGCATTTCCAGTCCTATTTTTCAAGTATACTTGCCCTCTTTCGTATTGTTTTTGTTTTTTCTTGGAAGGAATAGTTTGCAGGCCCATGGCTTTTGGTTCCTTCTTCCTTGCATAAAAAAAAAAAAATAAAACAATAAAAAAATAAAAGTTCTTGGGGATACTGGTGAATATGAACTGACCATGTCTTCTTGTCTTACTGCACAACGAGTGTCATTGATCAAGAATCCGCAGACACAAACCACAGGCACTTCCTTGTGTGAAGATGAAGCAGTATTATGGAGGGGATATTGTGGAGGGAGTAAAGGGCTATTGCCATTTGGGACAAAGGCATAAAAATCATTTTTTTTTTTTTTAGCTGCTATGATAGTAACTGCGGTAATTTCTAATATTTGAACATGGAGGAACAGCACACTGCGTTATAAGGGATCAATATTGGTTACAGTATCCCGTGCTAAAGTATATCTCCTGGCTGCTCTCTAAATGCTACATGATGTATGTTGCCAAAAACTGGGTAATTGGTCACACGTATATGTTTCCCACATGCTCACGATGAGTTGTCTGAAAATCTGCTGTCTAACAAAGTGGCGACCAATGCACGTCCAACTTTCAGATACTCGACTCCACTGGACAAATTAAACAATTTACACACAGTTGTGCCTCATAATGACTGTGTTCTATCAAATAATTCGCATGTGACCACATTTATAAAGTTTATAAAATTGTGTATTTCCTGGTGGATGTACTTCATTCATTTTTTTTTCCAATTCTCTTAGCTTATTAACTTCCATATCATGCTTACCCACGTTTTCACTAACCCAGTTCCTCCATAGACTTCAAAACGTTTTTTTTTAGCTCACTCGTATTTACCGTATTTCACCTCCATTCTCATCTCTCTCTCCATTCATCTAGCAGTAACGCACCACACAGTCACATTTTCCGTCAAACATTGTTCTGATTTAATACATAATTACTGGCTTCTCTGAATGGGCCACTCACAAAAATTAAAACTCCGAACAGTTCTGCAATGATTGGTTTCGTTTTTATTAACCAGTCTGGCGATATAGACAGTCCTTTTCTCACCCCAGCACTGATAATTTACTGCATACTCCAGCACTCATTTAACTGTGTGTAGTGTAGAACATTTTCACTGTCGTCATAAAAGCCAATAGCATTCAGAATGTTTTTTCCACAGGAGCCACATGTAACAGTTTCCATATTCCTTCCCTGTTCAGTTCTTCATATACTTTTCTGCAGCTCCATGAATGCCATAAATATTTCTGAATACTTTCTATTTGTTCTCTGCTATACTCGGAGGTAAGATTTTTTTTTTTTTTAATCAACGCATCTTCTACATTTTATAACACTACCATTTTCCTCACTTACCAGATTGAGTGATTCCTGTCTTACCCTCTCTGTCACTTATATTCCCATACAGTAAGCCCTCAACACTTGACAGATATATTCCACAGTAATTCTTTTTCTACTCTACTTATTCACTGAAAGACAGACAAAAGTCCACTCGAACACCTTTGCTTACGAGCATAACTCATCTTAATGGATACTCAACATTCCTTCACTTATTTACAGTTACACTAATATTACCCTCACCCTCTCTGATAAATTTTAGTAGTCACGGAGAACACAGCTCCTATAAACACACACACACACACACACACACACACACACACACACACAC
>JAGKTI010022709.1:0-12875 GCA_018397915.1 Birgus latro
GTGTGTGTGTGTGTGTGTGTGTGTGTGTGTGTGTGTGTGTATATAGGTGGTAGATGGGGGCGCTAACCATCCATTCACTCGATGTAATACTGCTTTGGATGTCTTCCTTTTCCTCTCTTCTTTCCTTCCTCTTCTGTCTTGCTTTCCTCTTCCCTTCGCCTACGGGTGACTTGACACTCCCACTTCTGTCTTTCCTTCCTTCACTCTTTCTTCTTCCCTCTGCCTAAGGGTGACTTTACGCTCCATCTTCTGTCTTTCTTTCTTTCACTTTTTCCTCTTCTATCTGTCCACGGGTGACTCTACGCTGAATAACGAGCCAAATGGTTTCCTGTACACCAGGAAACTATTTACTACGCTGGGTGGTAACAATATAACCAAATTATGGCGCCTGGTGGTTTAGTGGGTAATGAAGGCGCTCCAATCCGATTGAGCCTGTGTAGGTTTATATTCAAAGGATGGTTGGGATTTATTGATCACATAATGTCACTCAGGGATGAGTGAGGCTGGTCACTCAAACGTGAGGACCAACTTGCCTAGCCCCGGGCTCCTGCGCTCCTCATGGGGAGGCATAGGACTGGATGGTGGATGGATATACTGTATATATATAGTGTATAAAGAGAGAGAGAGAGAGAGAGAGAGAGAGAGAGAGAGAGAGAGAGAGAGAGTTACACGTTGCCTAGTGTACGAGTATGGCGTATTATCTTATAGAGTATAACACCAGATTTTCTCTATTACGCTTATCACTTATTTCATCTGGTTGTAGGTGGTGGCGACCATCGTCCACTCAGTTGATGTAGCGCTGCCTACTTCTTTCACCTTTATCATTCTGTGTCTGCCCGCCTTTCTTCCTAGATCTCCCATCCTTCCCGCCACTTTTAATTACCACATTTTTCTTTCCACTTTAGGTGGCTCTAAACCGAGGGACAAGCCCACTGGTTTCCTTAAATACAGTAAACCATTTATATAGCTGGGTGGTCACCATATAACCAGATACCATTGTGACGCAGAGCTTGCTATGGCGTCCCTGTTAAACGGGAAGCGAAGCAAATGTGGTTTCCATCCCAAAACCAAACCCTCACACTCTCTCCCGCGCCTGACTGTGGCGAGGGACTGTCGGCCGCAAGAGAATATCGGCCTGACATGGGTTATTGCTTGCTTGTGGTTGACGGGTATGCTCGGCCAGACAGACTGGGGTTACTCAACAACAACGTCGACGACCACAACAACAACAACAACTTATTTCAGCTGGTCAGGGTAAGTGCGGCGTGGCTGAGTGAGGCAGTCTCATCTCTTTTCTCCTTCGTCTATCCAGATTCATATGTCCACCTGTGTATCCATGTGTCTGTCTACCCGTTGATGTGTTTACCTGTTAGTCTGCTGATCAACATTTTGCTTGTATTTACTTTGAACGTCTCGCTGTCTATCATCTTTACTTTTCAAATATTTTTCTTCTTACTGTTTCTGCTTGGTATTTGACGTTGTATAGGTAAGAGAGAAGCTCCTCTTTTCTATCCTTTTCTCTTACATGTTGGTTAGATCTTTGCAAAAATAGTTTTTTTTTTTTTTTCAACAGATACTCTCGCCCTGGGCCAACAGGCCTCCTTTGTATTCCAATACGTGAACACACAGCTCACAATCCACGCTGACAAGCAAAGGACAAATCAGTCATGATTCTTTCACTTCTCATCAACCTACGAACGCTTATTAGACTCTGGTTAGCCTACTTGTGTGGATGACTGGTCTGAGTATAACTAGCATGACTTTTCGTCTTTTCTCTTCGATGATGTCATTTATTTTTACAGAATCAAGGCAAATGTATTCATCATAGGAAATGCTTCTTCGTGTGAAGAGATTAATATGGCTGTACGTAGCCGTTCCAGTTTATAAAGCATTTCATAAGCTGCAGGTAACAATAAAACAGCAAAACAGACGACTTCGTAATGAATGGTTAAAGGTGACTGATCGTGCAAGGCTCTCTATCGACTTGATGGAAGCCTACTGATCTGACAGTGGTGATGGATTAGCCTGTGACGATAAACACACTCATGGTCAGTACTTCCGCCCTACTCTTTCCCAGGTACAGTTTGGGCCATCAGTACTGATTTACTCCATAACGGTAAGTAACGATTCAGTGGGGAATGACTTTTAAATCCGAGTGATGCTATCTTCGGAAACCAACCAACCTTCCAGAACATTACGTCAGACTTTCATCACTGCTCGGAAAAAGATTAACATCATTGTCCACAAATGTTCAAGTGGTCAGGTTCGGAATGATTTCGGTCTTGGACAGCTCACTGCTTGGAAATAAAACTGCGATCTTGAGTTTATTTGGGATTTGCTTGACTGGCCGTTTACACGTTATATTCCCTTCGACTTATGTCTGATGCCAAGAAATAAGTTAGAATAAAGAGGGGCAAAATTTTAGTCACGAGTACGACGTTGGGTTTAGTAATCCCTTATGTTTCTACGGATCCAAACTAAGAGCCGAGATTCCAACCCATATCATTTTTGTTCATTCGGTTAGCATGATATATTAAGTTTTGATAGAGTTTTGGGATGGTAAAAAGGAACTATTTACCTGGACTGTGCTTAAGATTAAACTTCGGTTGGCATGTGTGGAGATCCTGTGTTGCTCCATATATGTATGAATCATGATCATTGGTGTGGTTGTACAGTACTAGTTGCGTGTTGTCACGTCAGGTCCAGACGACAGTCTCGCATAATACTTAATATGTCAAGTGGATTCTTTGTTATGCAATGATCTCAGGTTCTGCAGCCAGTCTTGTTATACAATGTGATCCTTAAACCAGGAGATATTAACCCGCAAATTATTAATTTTGGCGTATACAGGAATAACTTGCACCTCTACTTGTCGCTTTTCCTTACATAGCCTACCTACCTCCTTGCCTACCTATCTTCCACCCTACCGTACTTCCTTGCCTACCTCCCTACCTAGCACCTTGCCTGCCTACTTCCCTGGCTACTTCCATGCCTATCTTCTTGCCTACCTACCTACCCATCCACGCAACTCCCTACCCGCCTACCATCTCTACCTACCTTACTCTTGACCTTCCTAACTGCCTCCCTTTCTCCCCTCCATGCCCATCTGCCCTCCCACCCATTTCTCTATTTGCCTACCTACCTCCCTCCCTCCCTCCCTGACTGCTGCCCTACATAATTCTTTGGCTACCTCCCTGCCTACCAACCTACTTACCTAACTACCCACCCACCCGATTCTCTACCTGCCTATTTAATCCCCTGCCCGCCTACATTTCTATCTACCTTCCTCCCTACGTCCCTACCCACCCTGATGCCAGCCTCCCCACCAACCTCCTTCCCTCCCATCTCCCAGCGTACGTGTCTGCCTACCTGCTTACCCACCTCCTGGCCTACTTACCTACCTTCTTACCTCACAGGCCACCTCACTGCCTAACAACACCACCTAGCTAAATGGGTTAGTGACACAGGCTCGTATTTCTTTTATCTGACGATTGTTAGCGGGTTGTATCAAACTTATAATAAGGGCATATATTACTACATATCGAACTTCCTTTCTAGTGATACCAGTTTGATGCCCATAGCCTATTCTTGTTAAAAACATTTTTGGTCATTGCGACTTTAGGGTTGCTCTGAGCGTGTTGGCCACTCCGACGAGGGCACGTAATCAGGTGAAGAAGACTCATTTGATAGTTCAGTCGTTCAATTTGGTACACATGTGCGGCTTCTAGAACGCAACAGACGGACAGATGGACGGAATACTGTCATCCTGACTCAAGCGTTCTTTGGGAAATTGTCTGTGTTGACTTCATGCCGATTTCTTTATTTGCATGCACGCTCACATTTATTTACAGTATATCAGTATTATTTTATTACAACCATGTGAGGCAATCTAATTTGCGGCACGTGACCACAGAAAAAGTAATTATCCGAATCTTATAGATTAATGGATCGTTATTGTCTGTATTTTGATGGAATAAACTTTTTCTTCTAGTTACAATATACACAGAATGTACTGAGCATTTTTTTTTTTTTTTCAGATATCAGAACACTCGTTGATATTTTATGTAGCCATGCACCACGACCGCTGTCTGACCACTAAGCCACCATCATAACGTAGACTTTACACAAGTCATCCGTCAGTTAGAGCTACTGTACAAATGTTCTAAATCGTAAAATAGGACAACACACACGTATTACAAACCTAGTTCCGAGAAACTGAGAAGCGGTGTAAACTACATATAATTCGATGTTACCTGAAGACCAGTAACATCTGCGTCTCTAAAAGTAGCATTTCGTAGTTCCAATATCGGTGGGAGTGTTTGTACATCTCGTGACAGAAACTGGCTTTTGATTCGCTGTATATGAACAGTAAATACATCACATATCAATATCTTCCATAAACATTAAACTGTAGAACATCAATCACGACTTAACCATTGTTTTCAACATCGATAAACTTAATACTAATTCATATTTATATCCTGATGTAAGAAATAGTACATAATAAGATATAGCTTTCATATATCACTTCACTTTTCACTACCATCTAACAAAAACTGGTTGGACGACTTGAACGTACAGCCACTGAAGGACGGAATGATGATCCAGACGCAACCAAGAGAATGTCTGAAGTATGGAAAGTAAAGTTCACTGTATATAAACCTGAAAACTTACAAAAATATTTCAGTCTATTGTATTCCTTATATTTCTACTGTCCATATAACATGTAGTTGTCTTTTTCTTATCAATGACCTGCTATAAATCTACACTGTATGGGACTCAGAAATGTATATAAAAATGGTTGACGACAGCAACGACTTGTCTCTAGCGGCCCAGAGACAAGCGGCCGCCGAGTCACAGTCGTTCTTCGTCCGATACTGCCTGGTTGGAGGCGTGGCGGCGGCGACTGCGGCTGCGGCGGCCAGTTCCAAGGTCACTTGTAGCACTTAAGACTTGAAATTGAGTCTTCATTGACGAGGAGGAGGAAGGCGACATGGCACGAGCAGAGGCGAAGGCAGAGGAGGGCATGAAAACAAAGGCCTGATGTCCACTTGAAACCTGGTTAGTGTCTGGAGTGATGGATGACAGTAATGGATGGCTGGTAGTTGATGTGTGGACGCTGGCTGTGTGAGCGGTAGGAAGTGTAGTGGTTGGTGTTCGTTTGGTCTCTGGTGGGTGAGCGTTGGTAGCTGTGTGCGTGGTAACAGGTGTGGTTGTAGATGATAGTTTGGTGTCTCTTGTGTGACTGCTATTTGTGGAGTATGTGGTGGTAGGTGTGCTGGTAGGTGCTTGCCTGGTGTCCGTTGTGTGACTGATAATAGTTGTGTGCTCGATGATGGATGCAGGTATGGTGACAGATGTGCGGGTGCTGGTGACTGTATGCGTAGATGTGGATGTATTGGTAGTAACTGGTCTGCAGATCGGTGAATGAGCGGTGGCTGTCAAGTCTGTTGCAATAAGTGTGGTGGTGGTGGTGGTGGTAGTGATAGATGTTTGTGTGGTGGCAGGTAGGAGTGGACTGCCATTTAAATTTCTCACTTCTGGTGTAAGTGCAGATGAAGGGGATAGAAGCATGGCGTAGCTTGGGGTGGTGGAAAAGGATTGTGCTGACGTTGATACTTGTTCTGAGAGGGAAGAGTGATGCAAAGTTGGCGTGCTGGGGGACAAGAGCAAGGACGGTTCAGGTGCTCCTCTTAAACTGTCCAGAGAGAGTACCCTTGATGCTATGGACTGGCAGTAATGCCTGGTGTTGAAAGGGTGTGTATATACAGAAGGCGCAGCTTGTAAGTATGATGTGTTGAGTCTTGCAGAACTAATCAACAAGGAAGTATTTACAGGTGCAGCTGATGTACTCGAGTGAAGTGTAAAAGAGGTACTGCATGGGAAAGAAGCAGTAGTACTGGGCAAGATGTGTTCAACACAGGTAATGGGTATGACAGCAGCTGAGGTATTGTTCTGAAAATATGCAGCTGAGGTACTGGTCACATGTACTGCTGTGATTTTGGGTAAGACAGATGCAGCCGAAGATATCGCTGCATTTGCAACTGAGGGACTTGATACAGCAGATGCCACTGAGGTACTTGAGAAAATAGGTGAGGGAGATGTACTAGATATGAGAGATGTGGCTGAGGTACTGAGCAGAACAGAAGAGGAAGGCGTGGATGCAGTAGTCAGCTCGCGGTGTGGTGGTGTGAAATCTAAATTTAACCAAGAAGCTTGTGCTGCAGGCACTGTGAGCAGTCTGGAGACAGCCCATGGCAACGTAAGGCTGGCGGGCCGTGGGTTAATGGAGGTAGTCTCTGCTAGAGATGCTCTGAGGGTGCTTGAGTCAGAGGGAGGAGAACTTGAGTTAGGCTTTATGGAGGCAGATGACTGAGATTCAGTAAAACGAGAATGCTCATACTGTGATGTACATAATTCTCTGGGGAGACAATGTGAAACATCGTAATTTAAGGCATCACATTGTAAAGATGGACGCACTGGGGCGTGGCACTGTTGGGCAATGGGAAATGTAAGATATTTATCCTCACTGTCCACCGAAGAAGAAGTTGAATTCATCGTAATAAACTCTTCTCGGTCAGGTGGCGGCAAGGTAAATTGATTTAGAGGCCTCAAGTGAGGCAGCGTATCAGCCATGTGGTTGGAGTACAGGTGAGGCTCTCGACAACCGCTGGTCCCAGTATTATCAGTCTCTTTGTAATGAGTGCACAGTTTTTTGGCATCATTGTCACTAAATCGCGACTTAAGTAAAGAAAGGCCAAATGGAGCGCATGAAGGCTGTTTGAGGGAGTGTTTCTTTTGGTGGAGGTGGGAGGAGACGGATCGCATCTGGCAGTGGGCCTTGCAGATAGAAGAGCATCGTCCGAATGTGGGACTAGAGGGTGTTTGAAACTCATGGGCGTAGCTTCGGAAGGATGCTGCTGCTTCCTCCTCTTGCATTCCTGCCGTAATAAAAGTACCAGTTAGAACATATGGAATATTATACTGCAATGCCTTTCGGTGTACTGTATTTTGGTCTCGAAATAATCGAGATACAGTAATATAGCCCTTTTACCTTAACTTAGCCTAAATTTTCATTCTGTTATAACTTATTTCACGTAGCTCAGTGGCAGAAAAAAGATAATGCTATGATTCTACGTCCTTTCCAAAGCACTTCGTCGTGACTAGCATCATATTCTAGTGTTAATCTATTGCTGAACTCAGCATTCAAGATGTAGAGATGGAAGTTTTTGGTAGCATTAAGGTAAAACATGTTTAGTGGCAGCTCTTACCATAATACATTGTAAGCATCTCATCATCATCATCACCATCAGTCCAATCTTAATTCCCACGCCCACGGAAATAGGCCACACAATTAATCACAAACCATCCGACCCTTCGAAACCTTAGCTTCATCTCACATGCAAAAACCATTGGCATTTTTTCCCCTTTATTTTTATAGATGCTCCGCACATGGAGAGGTGTATGGTATGTAGGAGGACTGCTGGGCCTTGATAGCAGACTGTGAAACCTATGACCAGAGTCGGACACATTAAAAAAAAAAAACATGCATCTGTGTGACGGGTTCAGTCTGTATAAAGATATTATGTACATTTACTCCATAAAGTATCGCACAGGAGGGCTTCTATAACATAAAGAATTATCAGTACAAATCGTGCTGTTTCAAGAAAATTAATATTTTATCACCTGAAAGCTAATATGTCAAAAATACATCCTAAGCCATGTCACAGGCATGTGATATAATGCATTCTCATGAAAGCAGCTTAACCAAGGCAAAGTGAAATCAATGGGCACTTTACAACAGCCATTGTCTGCGGTGTCACGCGCGGAGGGTGCACCGATACCTTTTGGAGCAAGTGAACAGTACATCCCACACGTATTTCAGCCACTGTACGATCCCTTCTTAGTTCTGGTTCCCTCATCTTCCATACTTTGTTTTCTCACGCACTCATTTACTCCATCCATCCATCTTTTGGGGCTGCCATGCCTCCGCCTGCCTTCAGACATAAATGCTATAGTTCCTTTTCATCACCTTTTTTTTTTTCATATTGTTTGACCATACCATCTAAGCACACTCTTCATTACCCTTTTAGCATCAGACTTCCATACTGCACACTTCCCGAATCTCTGTGCTTTTTAGCCTATTCAGGCTATGGAGCCCACACATACTTTTTAATAGTCCCATTACTGCTGTTTTCGGTCTTAACTTTTGAAGTCATGGTAGATAAAAGTCTCAGACTCACATGTTATTGTCGACACTAACATATTAAGTTATCTAGCAGTCTCCCTACTCAGTCCTCTGCTTCATATCAAGGCGTTCATAGTAGCGGCTACTTCCTCCTTGAATCATTTGCCTTCTACTTCCTTTACACATTTACTTTTCATTTCTGTTACCCGAGTCTCTACTTTAACCAGTACATCACTGTAACTCACTTCTTTCATCAAACATCACTTGTTAAAGCACACCGCAAACAGACGTCACAACACTTCTCAGATATCAGACTTAAAATATCTAATCCATCTGATACTAATAAGCCCTTAACATTTATAAATACGTCAGAAAATATGGTCAGCTATATGAACATTATTCTTAGCATGACTTGATTTCATTTAAGTAATGGTATAGGCTATGGCTGCCTTGCTTCGGGACGTCCTATGCTCTGAACAGGTTCACATAAGTGGCCAACACATCATCTCGGATGACATCTCAGGTGGTGTTCTAGCTATAGGACCCTGATATCAGTTGCAGGAGCCAAATGATTACGTGTACAAAAAACGTTTGGCAGATTCAGTCATAAACATGCAGTGAGGATAATGAGGCTATGGAATGGTAGGGGACTGAGTAGTCTGGATGAAGTATGCAGGGAGGAGAACATAGCAAGGGTCTGCCTCGGCGGAATGACTATCTGTTAAATGTGCGAAGTGCATCTATAAAGAGATATATATACAGTTACGTACAGATGAACGACGTGTGAGGTGGAGGTGGAATTCCGGAGGGTTGAATCGTGCGTGACTAATTGTATGGCTCACACTACTGAGAAGGATGTTGATAATACTCCCGTTTTTGTTACTTCTTCTTTCTTTGGTTATGGGTTTATCAAATTTCATCATGTGAGAAAAAGGGCCAGGATGGAGCAGGTGATGATGATGATGAACTTGACATTATACTACAAACTACCTATCTGTCATGTATCTATCGTCAGACCCCTTCATCCCGTAAGGGGTGGCCACAAACAAATCTCCTTCATGTCACCCTGTCCCCTGCCATTACGCTGCCCTTCCTCTCAGTTTACACACTCCTCTCTCATATACCTATCCACTCCATCTCTACATTTCATCCTCGGTCACTTCATCCCTCTTCCCCCTCCACCTCACGCGCATACACTCTCCTCGTTAGTCTCTCATTCTCCATCCTCTCCACATGGCCAGACCATCTCAATACATGTCTCCTAACGCTTTCTGTCACATCTACGTCCACAACACAATGCTCTTCGCTTCCTCATTTGTCAGTCTGTCTCTCCACGAAACTCCACATGCTCCTCTCAAATAACTCATTTCCAACAAGGTCCAAGCTTCACTTCCATACGTTCGTATCACAACACTGTCATGCACTGACTTTTTTACTTTCATGCTCACTTCCCTATTTATTGTCACTGCTTTCAAAGAACCAGCAACTTTTTCCCTGTTGTACCCTTTCAAGTGCTTCATCCTCCAAACTTCCATCCTTACTCATGACACTACCCAAGTACTTAAATTCACTCACATTTTTCATTTCCCCACCATCCAGCCTCACTGTGCATTCAGGGACTTCACTTCTCTCGAAGACACAACTTTACTCCTCTCTACATTCAGCTTTAGATTCCATTTCTTACGCATTCTCCCAGACTCATTCACCAAGCCTTGCAGTTCCCCTTCGTCTTCACTTAATAATACAGTATCATTTGCAGACAACGGTACAGGAAGTTTCCAAACTCCGCCCTCTCTCATTAGGGCCACTCCAACATCCACTGCCTTACCTTGTATCTCTTTTATAACCCCATCCATATACAGATTGAACAATCAATAGAGATATAACACATCCATGTTTCAGTCCAAGATTCACATAGAAAAATTCACTCAGTTCACCATCCACATGCACTGCAGCCTTAGCCTCCTCATACATACTGTTCACGGCATTCAGCAACATCCCATTTCTCCAAATATTCTTAATGTTCTCCTCATCCCTTGTCTATATTCTCTGTCATACGCTTTCTCTAAATCCATGAAGGCTCCGTACAACTTCCTTCCCTTCTCTAGAAACTTTTCCAGTAAACACATTAGGACGAATATCCGATCTACACAACCTCTTCCCTTCCTAAAACCTCCCTTTTTTCTCCAACTAATTCCTCAGTTATTTCACAAACTTTGTCAATAGGTATCTTACAATATTCTTTTCCTATTACATCAAGAAGTCAAATGCGTCATGATGACTACACACTTTTTTTTCCCCTTTTTCCTTTGTAAAGGGGAATAATTATACCTGAGCTCTAATCCTCTGGGACTCTACCTTCCCCCTAGGACAATCTGCGCATCTTCCATATCCATCTACTACTACTGTTCATACTATCTCTCCCCTGTGCTTCAGCATTTCACCACACACTTTATCAGTTCTGGGGCTTTCCCGATTTTGACTTTCTTCATTGCTTCCAGTAATTCCATCCTACTGATCTCTTCCTCCCCGCTCATCCCCCTCCTTCTCCCAGCCATTCCCCAGCCACTTACACTCACGTTACTTTCATTCTTTGTGTTTAACAGTTCCTTTAAGCGCCTGCTTCATCTCCTCTCTTTTGCTCCCTTCTCCTCTAACAATCGACCATTCTTAACTTTTACACCCCTACTACCTTCTATATCATCCTGTCTAATTCTCTTTACCTCTTTCCAGAACATTGTCTTCATTTCCTCCTCTTTACACTCAATTTCTTTCCAAATTCCTCATCCACTCTCTTCTTACTCTCTCTTACTAATCCTTTCACCTCTCTACTTCTCTACATATAACTCTCTATCCTGTCTCTCGGCTTCCTTCATGCCTCCGCTTCCCATCCACTCAATATATGCTTTCAACTTTTGCGCCACAGATTGTCTTACCTCTTCACTCCACCATGAGGTTCCTTGTACCCCCATTCGTCTTCTCTTCACCCAACACCGCCTCACATACTGCACAGATTTATTCTGTGAATACCTTGCACACACCTTCCACCTCCCCCATCTGCTCCAAATAATATTTACCAAATCACCTCTCCACTACTCTCTTATATTGTTTTTTTTTTTTTTTTCATCCTCTTGCAACCTTCCTACCCTCTTCGTATGGACTGCTTCCCCCTGCTCTTCTCTCTTTCTATTTATCCATCGCATTTGTACCTTGACTTTCACCACCATCAAGTGGTGGTCAGTGAGTCCATTTCCCCAACCTCTGTATGCTCTCATACCCAGCACATACCTTCTAATTTTGTCATTCATACACACACATAATCGATAGTTGCCTTCTTTTCATTCAGCTTACCACCCACTCTTCTCATCACTCGCCATGTATACCTGTGGATCATTTCGTGTCTAAAGAGGGTATTGGCTATCACCAATCCCCTCTCCGCACAAATGTCCACTAAAGTACTACCATTCTCATCCATTTCTACAGACATGGCCTACTCACCAACTACTCCACTCACCTTCACATTCCCTTACTTTCCATTTTATATCTAATCAAAAATACTCTCAATCCTCCCAAACATTTCCATACATGTTTCCACATTTGCCCAGAACTCTTCTTTCGTTCTGCTCGGACTGTCTTTTGTTGGGGCATGTACACATACATTGGCCCACACTTGTGCTCCTACTTCCCATCTTACCTAAACAATCCTTGAACCAACTAATCCATATTCTCTTACATTTTCCATCCCTCTCTTGCATGCAACGATACAGTATATATATACCCTTCTTTGCCCTCTCATTCTCACCTACTCCCGGACATACTGTATACACAATCCACATTCCCACTCTCTTCCACTTACACCTCTCCATTTGGTATCATTCAGTCCACATACAGTATGTCCACTTTTGCATCCTCAAACACCTGGACAGTCTCACTCTCCCCTTCACCTTAACATTCGCATCCCTCACATTCCACGCTGAAATCTGCACCAGGTCCTTTATCTGGTTCTTGGTCGTCACCTTTGGGTCAGTCCTGGTCCGAGGCATTTTGTTTTAGGTAGTCGTTTTCCGTGAAGGGACACTAACCTTTCGCCAACCCACTTGTTGACACGTAGGGAGCACGTATGATTTGGTTATAAAGCACGATTAAGCGGGATTAATTTTAACCCCTTAACTGGCGAGTTTTTTTCTCAACTTAATACAACCGTTAGACGTTAGTCAGTATAAAATTCGTAACTGTGTCTCAGTCAGCGAAAGAGCTAAAGATGGCAGAAAAAGACCCATGTTAAAGGTTTAGTTATATGCATTTTGTTGTCTCACTTGTAACCTACATGTTTGTCAGTTAATACAGTTGAACGTTTTATTTTAATGCAAGTAAACTGAAGTGAAGTAGTGGTGGATGTTGGAGGATGCTTACTGGTGCGGCAGGGGCTGGAGGTGCTGGGTAGCTGCTGAAGAATATCATGCACGTTCCCGCCACTGCTGGAGGGTAGCATAGTCCTCTCCTCCAGCGTGGTCCTCCTGTCGGTAGTACAATCACCGTTCAGATAGCTAGTTTACCAAGGACAGTCGTGATGGTATCATTTTTGTAGTTTCTCAAAAATCTAGGCATATGACAGCTACGTGATATTTGTTTATGTTTATTTATGTGCTGTTATTTCTGCGTGCACCAGGGTTATTTGTTTCGCCTT